>OY757015.1:160244910-160385270 GCA_963580285.1 Lucinisca nassula
TGTATAAGCCTGCCCAGGAAGTGTGGTTAGAACAATTAACTGGCTGTTAATGATCTAAGCAGGATGTGACTATGCTGTTTTGTTTGATTTGATGTTTAACGTCCCCGTCAACAATGTAAAGGTCATTTTGGAGACGTTGCTTCCAATTTTGTGGGACTTTTACCCAACATTGAGATGAAATGACATCTCAAGCCCTGTCGCCCAATGAAACCAATAGGGTTTATTAGCATAGACGGTCCGCCTCGCACTGTGGTTCCTGGACAGGCTTAGATCCTCTAAGCATTTTACCAGTCCTAGTGTGCGGACTGGATTCAGCTCTGCGTGGAAGCATCATGCAGCCCATATGTTTCTTCAAGCCCCTAGGGAAGGGGGCCGCACTATGCTGTTAAGTTCCCACAGTAAATAAATCTTGAAATTAAGAAAGAAAATACTTAAACTTGCCTTCCTTGTAAAAATTGTCGGAAAATATGTCATATGAATCTATAGTTTTGACCCCCTTCATCCACGCTTTAACAGAGTAAAACTGGGGTTAACAGAGGTAAATCTTACTTATTTCTGCTCTAAAATGTATTTTAATTAGCCCCCACCCATCGGGGCTTGAAGAAATAGATGGGCTGTATGATGCTTCCACACAGAGCGACCCGCACAAGAGTACTGGTAAACAGCTTCGAGGATCTAAGCCTGCCCAGGCAATGTGGTGCAAGTTGGACCGTCCATGCTTATAAACCATATTGGTTTCATTGGGCGGCAGGGCTTGGGATGTCATTTCATCTCAATGTGGGGTAAAAGTCCCACTAAATTGGAAGCAATGTGTCCAGAATTACCTTTACAGTGTTGACAGGGATGTTAAACCTCAAATCAATCAATCAAAAAATATCTTAAGCAGAAATAAGCAGTTCCACAAATATAAAATGGGGGTTTACATGGGTATTCATTTTGGACTTATTACTCTTTTAAGGGGTATGTCTGTATAGTCAGTCATCAGTTTATGAAAAAAATCTGAATTTTGATGGGTAATCATGTGTCTAGACAGCTATGCTGTCTGATAAAAGCTCACAAAGAGAGGCTTTAACGGTTTATTATCCAGGAAGGTTATGGAGTGAAAAAAGCCTTGAGTAACATTTTCTTACTAGCATGTTCAGTTGTTCCAAAGAAGTCAAAAGACAACCAGGCCTAGTTTTTTAAAGCATCGTTAGCTTAACAAGCTCATTATTCCTAAAATATTACTGTGAAGGCTTTCAACCCTGCAAGCCCAGAGTGCATGTAATGTACACCTGCGAGTAATGGTCAAATGTGACCGATTGCAGTACTGGTAGAAAGAAGGAAAGAAAAGAAAATATTAACCCTTATAGTAAGTATGATAACTAGTATTCATATACTTTTACTTAAAAAAAAATGTGAAGTTTTTGCAAATGCAAAGGCTACTCACAATTTTCAGCAAAAAATTAGCATATGTGTGCGACGAACCACCAGTGTGGTTTCGTGAATTTTGGAAGACGCCTTTTCTTCTATGTGACGTCATTTAATGAAGATTCTCAGATAGCATAGGCATAACTGGTAACTGTTTAGTAATTTCATAAATTTAATCCAGCAAATATGAAAATCATATGATAAACTTCCACAACACAGTTGATGAACACTGATGTTGCAGTTTATTCAATAGCATTCATTCTCCAGTACAGCCTCTCTCCCATACACAAAAGGCGGGGACCCAACCTACAATCAAATAAACAGTAATAAGCTTCTGCACAGGCGGGATAAGCTATTTCTCCCTTACCATCCATCAAAACTTTACTGAGAAAACATTGAGATATTCAGATGCATATTTATATCACACACAAATACTACAAAACAACATATTTGACACAAGTGTTGTAATGCAATTACCAGTCAATCAAACATATTGTACAAAAGAAGAAATATATTAGTCCTTCACAGAATGCCTTTATGAAGTTACCTTGAAAATGTAACATTAATCTACAAGTCAAACAAATGGGAAATTTGTGACTTACCAGACTATTTATCACAAACACGCAATCAACTTTGTAATTAATTCACAACATTAGTCCATTTTCTTATATTTCACCAACACTATCACTTTACTGAATATTCTGTCCACAAACATCAACACAAGTCCATTTCTCAACATAAACTAATATGAATTAAAAAGAAACTGCTCAGATATAACTGTTCTATTGTTCACCTGTTCTCACCTACAAAGTCTATTGTTCAATTGTTCATATACCTGAGAAAGTAAGCTCACTGATAGTTTGCAATATCTATGGTGACACTTCTTTGACACTTACCTCCCCTCCCCCCTGATAAATATACATATTTATCTATATAATATCTGTCTTACTAATTAACATCAAATACTCTTGATAATGTATCAGCAATTTTGTTTTCTCTTCCCTTAATATGATGTATCTTGAAAGAGAACTCTTGGAGTAACAGACTCCATCTGAGTAGCCTTTGGTTCTGACTCTTTACTTTGTTTAACCATTGTAAGGGAAAGTGATCAGACTCTATAATAAACTGTCTGCCTTCTAGATATTCCCTTAATACTGACACTGCCCTTACAATTGCTAGACATTCCTTTTCAATTGTACTATAATGTCTCTCTCTTTCTAACAGCTTTTTACTAAGGTACATTATTGGCATCTTTTGCCCTTCAAACACTTGTAATAATACTGCCCCTATGCCTCTATCACTGCTGTCAGTCTGAAGGTAAAACCTTTTGTCAAAATCAGGATTTCTTAATACTGGGAATGAGGTGATAGCATATTTCAAATCATCAAAAGCTTTTTGATGTTCAGTTTTCCAAACCACTCTATTTGGAGCCTTACTGCTTGTCAGATCTGTAAGTGGCGCAGCTTTTTCTGCAAAATTAGGAATGAACCTCCTGTAGAAGTTTAGAAAGCCAATTAACGACCTTACCTTTCTCTTTGTTGTTGGTATTGGGAACTCCTGCACAGCCCTAACCTTTTCATCTGTAGGCCTAATCTTACCATTTCCAACAACATGTGCTAAGAACTCAAGCTGACGAAATCCTATAAAACACTTGGATGGCTTTGCTGTTAAGTGTGATTTCCTTAAAGAATCTAGAATGCATTTTATGTGTGTGAGATGCAGATTCCATGAGTCACTAAATATAATAATGTCATCAATAAACGAATCTGCAAACTCTTCTGTACCTTGAAGCACTTTCTTGATCAATCTAACAAAACTAGCAGCAGAATTTACCATCCCAAATGGAAGGACTTTAAATTGAAAATGTCCAAAGGGCGTTACAAAGGCACTTACCTCCTTTGCTTTATCGGACAAGGGAATTTGCCAATACCCTTTTGTAAGATCTAATTTACTCATGTATTTTGCTTTTCCTAGCCTATTTATTACCTCTTCTATTTTGGGCATTGGCTGGGGGTCAAATACTGTTTGATTATTTAGTTCCCTATAATCAACACACAGTCTTAATGTCTTATCCTTTTTAGGCACACACACAATAGGGGCAGCCCAAGAGCTATTTGACTCTTCAATAATGTCTGCCTGCTTCATGTTATCTAATTCCTCTTTGACCTTTGAGCGTAGTGCATAAGGTAAACAATAGGGTTTTTTGAATACCACTTTTTCATTTTTCAATTTAACCCCGTGAGTGACTAAATTTGTCCTTCCTGGTATGTCTGTAAATACATCAGAGAAGGGCTTCAGCATCTCACTTACCTCTAACTTTTGTTCAGTCAATAATTCTGATGATATATTCACATCTCTAACAGTCTCTTTTTGAATACCTGTTGGGTTGTACATTACTTCAAGTCCATCATCAATACAAGTGTCTTCTATACTACATACAAAATCCAAACACTGAATAGCTTCCATCCTCTCTGTGCTAACATTCTCTCTATCATAAAAAGCTTTCAACATATTGATATGGAAAACCTTCTGAGTTCTTCTGTTAATCTGAATTTTATAGTCTACAGGACTTACTTTCTCTAACACTTTGTAAGGGCCCTTCCATTCTGCCAGTAATTTGTTTGAAGAAGTAGGCAGCAATACCAGAACTTTTTGATCAGGCTCTAGTTCTCTTACCTTACTATTCCGATCAAAGAAATGTTTCTGTTTCTTCTTTTTACTTTTCTCTATTTCAGCGGCTATCTCATTCATCTTCTTGAGTCTGTCTCTTGTTTGAATAAGGAAACTTACTACTGATTCCTGATTATCTATCTCTGTTGGATCTTCCCATGATTCTTTCATTAACTGTAACGGACCTCTTACCTTTCTGCCATACAGTAACTCAAACGGAGAGTAGCCCGTTGATTCATGGGGTGCTTCTCTGTAAGCAAACAAAACAAAAGGCAGATGTTTATCCCATTCTTCAGGCTCGTCTTTTGCATAGCACTTCAACATTTTCTTTAATGTACCATTAAAGTTTTCAAATAGGCCATTAGCCTGTGGGTGATATGGTGTAGTATTAAGCTTTCTGATCTGTAACAACTTACATAGCTGCACCATAAGGGAAGACATAAAATTTGAACCTTGGTCTGACAACAGTTCTTTTGGAAATCCCACACGGCTAAACGTATCAATTAAGGCATTAGCTACACTTTCACTGTCAATAGATTTTAATGCTATAGCCTCAGGATACTTTGTTGCATAGTCGCATATCACTAAAACAAATTTGTGACCCCTTTTAGTCCTATTCAATGGTCCTACTATGTCAATTGCTATGCGACTGAAAGGTTCCTCCATTGGCTGTATTGGAACTAATGGTGCTTTTGGTACTCTTCCCCTTGGAATACATTTTTGACAATGCTCACATGTTTTGCAGTACTTTGCTACATCTGGAAAAATTCCAGGCCAATAAAAGTGATTCATGATACGTTCCCTAGTTTTCTTATTTCCTAAATGACCCCCAAATGGCCTATCATGAGCTGTGTGCATAATACTATACCTGTGCTTTTGAGGTATAACTATTTGTTGTATAATTTCTCCATTAGACATTTTATACTGTCTGTATAAAACATCATCTTTGGTGAAAAAAAATGTTTCCTCTTTCTCTTGCTCACTTATACTTGCCAATTGCCTAACTTTATCTAGAGTACTATCTTCCTTCTGTTCCTGTTTAAGAGCATCTTTACCTACTCTTTGATACATGTGATAGGTGGTACTATCCCTCTCTGTTCTATTCTGTTGTTCTTGAAGAAAACATTTTTCTGCCACTTTACTTACATTCTCTTCTTCTTCCCTACACATTTTCATTGCCCTTGTCTCTACACCACCCACTACACTATCACTATACCTAGTAGCCTCCCTCACTTGCTCCCTACTTTCAACAATACCTTCTCCTTTTTGATTGACATCACACTCACTGTTGTCAACGTAATCTCCCTTGTAACTTTTCAAAAAGGCTGTTTCACCTACAATGACATCAGCAAATGGACATTCCATAGTCAAAGCCACAACCTTTCCAGATAAATATGGACACTGAATACTTACCTCAACTTCATTGCATAAACATTCTGATCCATTTGCCAGTCTTATAATTTTCTCGGCTTTGGTATCTATATCTAGGGTTTCAGCGAACTGTTGAGATATACATACAGTAGTGCAACCTGTATCACGCAAAATCCAGGCTTCTTTTCCATTGACATACCCTTTAACAACTTTTAACCCGTTTTCCAATTCTTGAATATCACCAGTTTCTTTTTCGGGCATTAGTGGAACTCTTACCTTATAACTGTCAGACTCTGTTCTTCTTGGAGACAGTAAAAGGGCAGTGGTGTGACTTATAGGATTATTTTCTGAATTCGACTTTCCTGTCTTATTCTTACCTTCATTTGATTTTCTCTCTGTACAGTTGGACACTAAATGATCAGTACTGCCACAGTAATAGCATCTTCTCACTCCATCTTGTGGTTGATATGCATTTGTGTATTGACCAGCTCTTTGTGTACTTACTATACTTGTTTCTGTTGTATTTGCACTGGCACCTGTTTCTCTTTGAGATGGACGGCGTGTACCTAAGTTGGCTTGTTTATGAGCTATCTGATATATTTCAGCCATTTCAACCAAATCTTTGCATGTGTGTGGATTTCTCTCTTTAAGCCAAATCTGCAACTCTTGCGGGGCAGTAAACATTAATTGTTCACGTAACATGAGATCAAAGAGCTTGGCATAATTGCTTTCAGATTTTTCTGCCTGAACCCAGTGTTTGAAGTAATTTTCAACACGTATCGAATACTCTTTATACGTTTCTGATCTATCCTGCTTTGCATACCTGAATTTGTCTCTATAGGCTAAAGCATTCAACCCATATCTATCTAGTATAGCTTGTTTAATAAGCTCATAATCGTTGCTAGCACTAACAGCCATGCGTGCATAGGCTTCCAGTGCTTTCCCAGAAAGTTGTGGTACAAGTCTGATGGCCCATTCTGATTTTTCCCACCCATATGAATTTGCTAATTTTTCAAATGACCTTAAAAAAACTTCAACATCTTCCCCTTCATTATATTTTGGAAGAATAACCTTTGGTTTCACTTTTGCTCTATCTTTTGGCTCTGGCTTACTCATGGCTATCTCTTTTTCTTTTACTTCCAACTCTTTCATTCTTATGTCTCTCTCAATGTTAGCCTTCTCTAACTCCTTTTCTTTCTCAACTTTAGCTTTCTCAATCTCTCTATCTAACTTTCTCGCTTCACGCTCAGCTGCCTTTTCTTCTGTTTCATTAATTTCTTTCAACAATTTCATGCACTCATTCACATCCCCGCCTTTCTCAATCAATTTCAAAAGCCACTCTGGTGCTGTTGCCATTTTAACTAAGTTTTTAACAATAAGTACCAAACAAAATAAAAGTCTTTCTTCAGTTATAGATATCCCGTCTCCGTATGACCTTAGCTGTTGATGGGACCTTAAACTAAAACTCACTCACTCAGTTATAGATATACATTTTACATAAAACACAGTTCAATTTTTAATATCATAAGTTTTAGTCACATACTATCACATAAATAACATGTAACCTCTATCTTGTCTTTAAGCGGAAATTCAGTGTTCTCTACACTAGTTCTTGCTCACAAGCGCCGAACCCAGACTCTTCATCAAAAGTCCCATAAGATTTAAGCGTGTACCGCTGCCACCATTGCGACGAACCACCAGTGTGGTTTCGTGAATTTTGGAAGACGCCTTTTCTTCTATGTGACGTCATTTAATGAAGATTCTCAGATAGCATAGGCATAACTGGTAACTGTTTAGTAATTTCATAAATTTAATCCAGCAAATATGAAAATCATATGATAAACTTCCACAACACAGTTGATGAACACTAATGTAATACAGCTGATGTTGCAGTTTATTCAATAGCATTCATTCTCCAGTACAGCCTCTCTCCCATACACAAAAGGCGGGGACCCAACCTACAATCAAATAAACAGTAATAAGCTTCTGCACAGGCGGGATAAGCTATTTCTCCCTTACCATCCATCAAAACTTTACTGAGAAAACATTGAGATATTCAGATGCATATTTATATCACACACAAATACTACAAAACAACATATTTGACACAAGTGTTGTAATGCAATTACCAGTCAATCAAACATATTGTACAAAAGAAGAAATATATTAGTCCTTCACAGAATGCCTTTATGAAGTTACCTTGAAAATGTAACATTAATCTACAAGTCAAACAAATGGGAAATTTGTGACTTACCAGACTATTTATCACAAACACGCAATCAACTTTGTAATTAATTCACAACATTAGTCCATTTTCTTATATTTCACCAACACTATCACTTTACTGAATATTCTGTCCACAAACATCAACACAAGTCCATTTCTCAACATAAACTAATATGAATTAAAAAGAAACTGCTCAGATATAACTGTTCTATTGTTCACCTGTTCTCACCTACAAAGTCTATTGTTCAATTGTTCATATACCTGAGAAAGTAAGCTCACTGATAGTTTGCAATATCTATGGTGACACTTCTTTGTCACAATGTGACATACTTAATGAATAAAGTTTGAATATTACATTAACTGTCAACATCATTAGTTTTGAAAAAAATCTGGACCCTGTTTTATTCAGGGCATTTATTAAAGACTCAGATAAGCTTGTGCATTGTGCAGTCTAATATGTGAAAAAAATGTGAGTAGCATTTGCAAATGCAGCAAAAGTATCTGACATATTAACCCTTTTTGTACCAAATGAAATCTTCCTCCTTATATATAGCAGGAGTCCATTTCAAAATTTAGGGGTGTCAGGTTGTGTTCTCATCAAAATTTACTTGGAAAATGACTGAACTTTTAGCAAATATTGGAGGCCCAGATCAGATGCCACATACTGCGGCATCTGATCTGGGCCTGCACTATTTGCCAGGGTACCCGTTTTGGGGTACTAAATGGGTTAAATGAAACAAAGTTGTTGATTTTGAACAACTGGGCCTGGATTTGGAAAGATTACACCTAGACAATGACAGCTAATTTTGTTAAAAGGGACCCACTTCATTGGGTATTCTTTGCGAAGCAGATTTCATCTCTTTCCTGTTTTGGGGGAAGGAAGGGCGGTACTTTATTTAGTCTTTTTGCTTTCCCCAGATAAAAATGGAAGAATCCAGAATGGAACCAGCACTTGAGAGGGACCTACGTTTGTCACCAGAAAACAGTGAGGGAGAGGAGGGAAGAAACGAGGAGGATATTTTAGGTAGCATACATTACAATAACACACCCGTGTGACATACATACCTGCCAACACTCCCGATTTGGGGGTGACTCTCACGATTTATTGTGTGTCTCACTCCCCCACAATCGTTTTTTGAAAATGGCCCAAATCTCATGAATTTCAATGCATCTCACGCCTAGATCAACAATTTGCCATACCGGATACTTACCTATGCAAACTGGTTATTATCGGCTTTTCTGAATCCCTATATTGTATGCAATTAGAGCGATACAGAACTATTGGAAAATCACCTCCAGGTCACAGGTATATTTGGACTATTATTAGCAAATCTATTATTGGACAAGTAAATAAACAAAAGTATCCATCTTGTCTACAATCTATCTGTCGGTAAATTTCTAAGTTTGGTCCTCAGAATAATCAGATATCGAGGCATCCCTGCGTTACAAAAATATTACAGAAATCATATTTAGCCATTTAATTTCTTCCATAATAACGATCTTTTTCATTTTTTTTTTACATTTTACAAGGCACCCAAAATGTTGTGTGGCGACCGATGTCCCATCTTACATTTTGTTTATGAATCTATGAAAAAGGAAAACATTAGCAAAATCGCTCAAAGTATTGATTAATTATCCATTTAAGCATAAATATGTTCAGTTTGTAATAAGATTTGATGAAGTTCTGTGGCAAAATGAATAATTGTATCCGACTTGTAAAGCGACCTTTAAAACTAAGTAACATATATTCGGACAGTACACAGTTTCATACATTTCACCCATACTAAAAAGCCACATTTTTTATGCTAGGTGGGTAAGCTAGAACTTGCGTTTTTAATGGGTGCTTGGTCTGGTTAAAAATTAAAATTTGTTGGTGGGGTTTAAGTTATTTTTTTGTGGGTGGTAAGTCTTGATAAAGGTGGCACCCATCCCCACCACCATATGGTTAATTCTGGAAAAGCCCTTAGCATTTTTAGGAAAAAATCTCACTCTTTCAAATTTTTCCTGAAAATTCCATGCGAGCCAAATACTAAAAAAGAAGGTGAAAAATGGTCCGTCGCGCGCAGTCTCACTCTTTGGATTTTCTCAAAGTTGGCAGGTATGGTGACATAGTGCATTTTTTTCACATCTCCAAAATGGCTACTTTTCTGGTGAAAATCCCTGATATTTTTCTTACAAATACAGCAAACATAGGTAGTGGGTGCTCGTTAGAACCACCTCATTGGTTCTAACAAGTACCCACATCCTATCTCTTGGATCAAAAATAAGAAAAATAATGTATACCCCGTAAACCCCAGTTTTCTCTGTATAAAGTGGGGTATTGGGGGGGGGGGGGGGGGGGGGGGGTCTTCATTTCACAGATGTGTTCATGTGATGATTATGTCAAAGCAACAAACTTGTTTTCTTAACCCATTGTATGCTAGTGGACTCTTCCATTGCTATATGTTGGACAAGTCCATTTGTCTTATAAGGAGTAGTAGGCCTCTTTGTTTGTTTTTATTATATTTTTGATGGAAAATTCTGTTAGCAAATAGTGCAGGCCCTGATCAGACATCTGATCTGGACCTGCGCTGTTTGCCAAGGTACTCCTTTACAGATTTCCTGTATACAATGGGTTAACCTTTATCCTGCTGAACACAACATCTCTGACCTTTGCAAACAGTGTAGTTCCAGATCAGATGGCTAAAGCCATCTGATCAGGATCTACATTGATTGTCATGCAGTTTGTGAATTGAAGCAATACATTGTAGCGAGTAATTTGATTTGTTAATAGACAGAAATGGGTGTGGCTAAATAATTCTAATTCTCCATCATCATGTTCATTTCTAGCGATTTGGGGCCAGTTGTTCAAAACTAACGACGTCGTTAGTTAACGTATCGTTAAAACTTGATCATTAAATATGGCAAATATGCTGAAATTTTTGCTGAAAAAATGCAAAAATACCAAAATTTACGATATTGAACTTGCTAGAAGAGTTAACAATATTACCACTAACGAGCTCGTTAAGCTAACGATGCTTTGAACAACTGGCCCCTGATTGGTTAAATAAAAGTTTTATACTTTGATAAATTCAATGAGCAATTATTTCACACAGCAACAGGTAGTAATATAACATTTAGAACCAGCGTGTTGCATCATTGTATAAACAACATCAATAGCCTTCGATTAAAAGATGGAAAACTTTTGAAAACATAAATGTCACAACACAAATAAACTAAATTTAAAGATTTGACATTTTTTCGCTTGGGTTTCATTCAAAGATAGCAGCTTCTAATTGAGTAATTATTCTGCCATGGCTGTTGGTAAGTTCATTCTTCCACTTTCGAAAGAATCTCTGAAATTTTAATACCATTTTGTGGAATGTTTACCATTTTGATGAAAAATTGGAATTTCGCCCCCGCCCATCGGGGCTTGAAGAAATATATGGGCTGCATGATGCTTCCACGCAGAGCTGAATCCGGCCCGCACACTAGTACTGGTAAACAGTTTAGGGGATCTAAGCCTGTCCAGGAACAGAGGTGCGAGGCGGACCGTCCATGCTAATAAACCCTATAGGTTTCATTGGGCGACAGGGCTTGAGATGTCATTTCATCTCAATGTCGGGTAAAAGTCCCACAAAATTGGAAGCAATGTCTCCAAAATGACCTTTACAGTGTTGACGGGGACATTAAACCTCAAATCAAACAAACAAACAAAACAAAATTGGAATTGTAAGGAATGAGTTATAATTTTTTTGTGGATTTTATCGATGGGTAAACTCTCATCAATCACTCACAAACTTAGCATAAAGCCCAAAGATTTTATCGATGTGTAAACTTTGGTGAATTACTCACGAACTTAACATAAGCCCTTCCTTTGGGCTTTATGCTAAGTTTGTGAGTGATTTGCCGGAGTTTACATACCAAAAGGGCTTTATGCTAAGTTTGCGACAGATTTGCCAGAGTTTACATACCAAAAGGGCTTTATGCTAAGTTTGTGAGAGATTTGCCAGTTTACATACCAAAAGGGCTTTATGCTAAGTTTGTGAGTGATTTGCCGGAGTTTACATACCAAAAGGGCTTTATGCTAAGTTTGTGAGTGATTTGCCGGAGTTTACATACCAAAAGGACTTTATGCTAAGTTTGTGAGTGATTTGCCAAAGTTTACATACCAAAAGGGCTTTATGCTAAGTTTGTGAGTGATTTGCCGGAGTTTACATACCAAAAGGGCTTAATGCTAAGTTTGTGAGTGATCTGCCGGAGTTTACATACCAAAAGGGCTTTATGCTAAGTTTGTGAGTGATTTGCCGGAGTTTACATACCAAAAGGGCTTAATGCTAAGTTTGTGAGTGATCTGCCGGAGTTTACATACTAAAAGGGCTTTATGCTATGTTTGTGAGAGATTCACCAAAGTTTACACATCAATAAAATCCACAAAATTGAAATTTATTCCTACAATAAATTCATTCAGCAGGATATGGGTTTATGGCATAATATGAGCTGACACACAAGTAAATGGCCGTGTGCATTCTTCGACTGCGGCCTTCAAATCCATGTGGAACCAGCAGTAGAGGGCTAGGCACATGACTTCTTGCATATAGCTATTTATCCCATTTGGTACCGTAAACCCCTAAACGGGTACTTGGCAAACAGTGCAGGCCCAGATCAGATGCCGCAGAACACAGTGTCTGATCAGGGCCTACACTGTTTGCAAAATATTAAGCCATTTTCCAAACAAAATCTGAAGAGAACACAACCTGACACCCCCAAATTTTGAAATGGACTCCTGCTGTTTATAAGGTGGAAGATTCCATTGGTACAAAAAGGGTTAACAGTCTTTACTACATTTGTGTGAACAACAAAGACTATGGTAAGACTGTGCTTATGTGCCGCCTTATCAAAGCCTTTGTTGGTTGCCTTTGCTATAAGCACCTTTTTTTCATGTGCTATCTCATGTTAAGTGGAATAGGAACACCTTCAGGGGAGGCAATTCCTGCAAAAGTATTTTTGTCTCTCATGTCAATAGGGTCAACTCTTAAAGGAAAGAATTTGCTCTTGAGGAGCAAATTCTTTCCTTTAAGAGTAGAACCCTCTTTCAGTGGGACAGGGTTCATAGAAATGCTAACAGGAAGTCCAAAAAGTGTCTCCCTTTGAACAATTGTGGAAAAAAGTGCAAGGTGTTCCAATTCCCCTTAAAAGTGGTCAAGCTTATAGGCAAGAATTTTCTTTTGACTAGCAAATTGTTATCTTACATCTGTGTGACAATGTGCTTTCTTTGTTGTTTTTTTCTGATGAAAATTCTATGATATTTTTCTTATCCATGTCCCAAAAATAGGTTGTCAGTGCCAGTTAGAACCACCTCATTGAGTTAGTTCTAACGAGTACCCACAATCTATGTCTTGGAACAGAAATAAGAAAAATAATGTATAACCCTGTAAACGCCAGTTTTCTCTATATGAAGTGTGGTTTAGAGGGGTGTTCATTACGCGGACTTGTTGTCATGATGTAGAGATTGGGCTTCCACACGGAGCTGAAATCGACTGCATTTGACTATTGGTAAACTGCTTAGAAGGTCTAAGCCTGCCCAGGCAAAATGGTGTGAGTCAGACTGGCGGTGCATATAAACCCTATTGGTTTCATTGGGCGGCAGGGTGTGAGATGTCATTTCATCTCAGTGTCGGGTAAAAGTCCCACAAAATTGGAAGCAACAGCTCCAAAATGACCTAAATAGTGTTGACAGGGAGGTTAAACCGCAAATCAATCAAACAAACAAATCATGATGTAGAAAAGACCCCTAGTAAAGAGGGTTAGAAGCCTCTGTGGTGTAGTAGTTACGCTACTTGCCTTGTAATTCAGGGATAGCAGGATCGACCCCGGGCTTCTCCAGACTTTCGGATGAGCCCTTAAACAGAGGTCCTGTCTCAGTATGACCTTAGCTGTTGGTGGGACATAAAACACAAACACTCACTCACTAGTAAAGAGGGACTTCTGGACCTGCGTTTCACCAATCTTTGTATTTTTCTGGGGATTCCTATAAGATTGATTCTGATTCATGTCGTTTTGAATGGTGTTATAAAAAGATTTGTGTATTGCAGATTTCTAGGGCAGTGGCTCATTCAATGTTTCTATATTTCTAGGAAAGTTAAGTGAATCAGAAGAAGAAATGATGACAGAGGAAGTGCCTGCTCAGTATGACCAATCACAGGATGGTTACTATGAAAACCAGACAGTTGAACAGTACCAGGTGAGTGTCTTGTCAGTGAAGAAACTGGAGTTTTTGACATCTGGGTCATTCAAAAGACTTCAAACTCCGGAGTTGTAGCCCGCTCCCAAAGTAGCCCCCAAACTTGTTATTCCTTTTCAGTTACCATATTTACCCTAAATATTTGAACACCTTAAGGGGAATGCGTACATCTTCAGGGGAGGAAACTCCTGTAAAAGTGTTTTTGTCAATAGCGATCAATTCTTTCCTTTAACAGTAGACCCCTTTTTCGGTGGGACTGAGCCAAAAGAAAAGTGAACAGGAAGTTCCGAAAGTTGTGTCCCTTTGAAAAATAGCGGAAAACTGCTCGGTGTTCCCATTCCCCTTAACTGCTTACCATACTTATTACAAAGTTTGGACAATTGCAGTTAACTACCATATGTAGTGCCTTGAGATGGCTGAATGAGTGGCACACAGTGTAGCCCCTGATGAGATGCTGCGTTTCTGTGGCATCTCATCTGGATTTACATTATTTGTTCAGACCTGTCTGTCCAAGTACATACATGTCTGTCCATACCAAAAATAAGATCTGGGGGGCAAATGTCAGGGTTGCATTTTCAACTGGGGGGCAAATGTCGATTTTTAGATTAATTCATTGGGGGGCAAATGTCCTGGGGGGCAAACGTCCGGAGACCTTTGGTCCAATTTTGTTCAAACTTCACAGGAATGTTGCTTATTTGACCCTCCATCAAATTAGTTATTAAAATTGGTTCTGTTCTAATGAGAAATATGACTGCAAAAGCTAAAAATAAAATAATAATAATAAAAAAAAAAACAACTTTAAAATGACAACTCCTATACCTATGGTTCAAGATCATTCAAATTACACAAGGAGTATTGCTTAGGTTACCTTCTACAAAATAGCAAAAAGCCAAAAACTACTGAACAAGATGGCCACCAGAGCTAAAACAAAAGAAAACATTTAAAGGACAGTTTCTCCTGTATCTTTGGTCCAATTTCATTCAAACTTCATGCAAATATCGCTTATGACAACCTAAATGGCTAAAACAGCTCTGTTCCAATAAACAAGATGGCCACAAGAGCTAAAATAGAAAAACCTTTAAATTACAACTCCTCCTAAATCCAGTTCCATTTAAAAAAAAATTTCAGCATATTTGCCATATTTAATGATCAGTTTTTGAACGATACGTTAACTAACAACGTCGTTAGTTTTGAACAACTGGCCCCAGAGCTAAATAGTATTAGTAAGTTTGACTTTTGACGGGGAACATAGCATTACATTCCCCACCTGAAAGCAAAGGGAGAGAATGACAGTAGAAAAGATTTAATCATCAATATCCCTGAAAGAATCGTGCCAAACCAACTTGACCACCAGTCAGACCTGCATATGACCAAACTACTGAGGCCAGTTTATAATGGTATGATTTAAAAATAAGTTTGACTTTAGATAAAAAAAAAAATATTTCCAGTGTTCATGATGTGATGAAATCATAACTGTGATAAGAGGAGAACAAAATTCATGACATTCCACACTTTTGGGGAATATTAGCTTCTATCATCACATGATGAAAGTTGAAAAATGAGTTATGTGCTCCTTGAAAAGTTTTACCAGTGAAGAAAGCCTTAGCTCCAGCAATAGTGGGAGTAACAAAGATAATTAAGGAATAATTTTCCTTAAGGGGATTTGGTACACCTTTGAGGAGACAACTCCTGCAAAACTATTTTTGTCTCCCGTGTCAATAGGGGTCAACCCTTAAAGGAAAGAATTTGCTCCTAAGGAGCAAATTCTTTCCTTTAAGAGTAGACCCCTTTTTCAGTGGGACAGGGCTTATAGAAAAGTGAACAGGAAGTTCTGAAAGTTGTCTTCCTTTGAAAAATGGAAGAAAAATCAGTCAGGTGTTCCCATTTCCCATTTAAATTTCTTCGTAAACCCATGTTCAAAAACCTTTGTTGCGGGTACTTATTAGAATTAACTTTGTATGTTTTGGCGATTCTAACAAGTTCCCACAAGGTTGATTTTTATAAAGGAATAAATAGTTTCCTTTTGTCTTTGTCCCCATTATCGGGATCTATGTCCACTACATGTACCTTCATGAAGATTGATTAATGGAATTTCAATTCTCTAATTCTAGGTTCCTCCAGTACAAGATGAAGAAGAGAACAGTTTTGATCCTTCAGAGTTCTTCCGTCACAGTTCACTTGCCAATCAGGTTGCAGCTGAGGAACAGGTACCTCAGGAATACTCAGAACAGGAGCCAGTCGTGTCAACTGATATAAATAATGATCTCCAGGTGTCCGAGTCAGAAAGTGATGAGGATGAACTAGACAGAAACTTTAATCCACTGGCCGGAATTACTAATGAAGAACAGAATGACGATGGTGGATTTGATATAGAAAGTTTCTACAGTTGATGAAGGAGCAAACCCATTTATGCCCAGAGGAGAAATTGCAATATGCCATTTTTAAGGGGAATGGGAACACCTTCAGGGGAGCCAACTCCTGCAAAAGTATTTTTGTCTCCCATGTCAATAGGGGTCAACTCTTGAAGGAAAGAATTTGCTCCTGAGGAGCAAATTCTTTCTATCTATCTATCTATCTTTTCATACTGCATCACCCCCTCGGGGGGATTACGTGCAGGTGCGCGTCTGTGCGATGTTAGTAGAAATATGTATTAAAAATAAAAGTTCCCTTAAGAAGTGTTAGTAGAGGTGGAATAAAGATGACAGAGCTAAATGTTAAAAGTCCGATAAAGACTGAAAGTGCAGAATAACAAGATTAAAAACAAGGCGTTGGCATTTAGGGCATTGAATGGCTGAATGTGCATACTGCCCTCTTGAAGGAATCAAATGTGGACAGTAATGCGATACTTGATGGCAGCCGGTTCCATTGCACGATTGCGAGGGGGTAGAAAGAGTATTTATAGTAATCAACTGTAGTCTGAATTTGGCGGAAAGACATCGGGTGAGAGTTTTTGAGGATTCTCATAGGGTGCACAACATACGGTGGCAAGTCAACAGCTACAAGGCCGTGAACAATCTTGTAAAACAGGCATAGTCGGGAGTCGGATCTTCTCTGCTCAAGAGATCTCCAGCCAAGGGATTGGAGCAAATCTGTAACACTTGCATAAGTGGAGTAATTGTGAAGTGTCCACCTAGCAGCTCGACGCTGCACCATCTCAAGCTTATCAATGTTTGTTTGGGTGTAAGGGCTCCAAACTGGGGAGGAATATTCCACAAGTGGACGGACTAGTGTCTTGTATGCCATCTCCCTCAGGGCTGGGTTTTGGGTTCGGATATTTCTCCTAAGAAAGGCCAGTGACCGACTTGCTGATGTGGTTATGTTCTGTATATGCTTGTTGAAGGACAGGTTGCTGCTGTTCTCCACCCCCAAATACTTGGAGCTTGAAACTGATTCCAGAAGCTGGCTGTGAAGGAAGTACTGGCTTGGGACTGGAGTTATCGCCCTTGTTACATGTATGACAACACATTTACCTGGGTTAAACTCCATATCCCACTGGAGTTCCCATTTATGGAGATGATCCAGGTCTTGTTGTAGGATTTGTACATCTCTCAGGCTGGAAACAGCCAAGTAGATGGCGGTGTCATCAGCAAACAACCGTACCTTAGATTTTGTCGTGTCAGGGAGATCATTGATGTATATCAGGAATAGAATTGGACCAAGGACAGATCCTTGAGGTACTCCTGAAGTTACTGGGATAGTGTTAGAGTGTTCAGTAACTTCAGGAGTACCTCAAGGAGTAGAGTAGACCCCTTTTCCAGTGGAACAGCACTTATAGAAAAGCGAACAGGAAGTCCCAAAAGTTGTCACCCTCAAAAAAAGGTCGGAAAAATCTGCCAGGTGTTCCCATTCCACTTAAATGGAAATTATGTTTTTAACCTGATGACCTGATTAGTTCTTACACTGTCATCACGTTAATGGTGAACCCTATTTTGACCAAGAAAAAGTAGGTTTAGAAGGGTACACTCGGTTTTTGTAAGTTCTGCTTCAAAACATAGACTATGTTGGTTCTACTGAGCACCCACAATCTGTTTTTGAAGCAGAAAATATTAAACCATCATCTTTTTAAGTCTGTGTTATGTGCCCTGTACCCCATAGTATATTTATAGAGAAAATCAGGGTTTACAAGGTTATACACCATTTTTCTTATTTCCCCTTTTAGACAATTGTTGGCAATTCTTAGTAGGTTCCATGACATATGTTTGGAGTAAGTAAGAAAAATATCACAATTTTTTATAAGAAAAAGCACTATGTCACATGGATGTGTTTCCATAATGATTTTCATCAGGACATGGTCTCTTGAGATATGAAAGATAACTTTATCTCTCATGAAGATTTTATTCTAATGGACCACATTCTGATTTGTGATAGAAGCCTCTGTGGTGTAGTGGTTATGCTACTTGCCTTGTAAACCAGGGGTCACAGGATCGATCCCGGGCTTCTCCAGTCTTTTGGATGAGTCTTTAAACCGAGGTCCTGTCTCCATATGACCTTAGCTGTTGGTATGGCGTAAAACTTAAACACTCACTCTGATTTGTGGTCAGGGTCTGCTCTGTTAATGTTCCATTACTATAATACATCATCAGTGTCACAGAGTGCAATTGTTTTCAAATGTCCGAAACAGTTTTCCTAATGAAATTTGTTATATTTTACTGATTAATACTCCAAACAGAGGTTGTGGTTCTGAGTTCCCACAATGATTCAGAGCAGAAATAACAAAAATAAATTATATCACTGTCAGCACCAGTTTTCTATATTACATAAAGTCGGATTTAGAGGGGCGTTCATTACACTATCTTGTTAATATGATGCAAATGTGGAACTCCAAAATGATAACACACCCATTCGACATTGTGCATTTTTCTCCAAAATGCTACTTTTCTGATGAAAATCTGTGATATTTTGTTTATTTATACTGCAAACAATGGTTGTGGGTGCTCATTAGAACCGCCTCATTGAGGCGGTTCTAACGAGTACTCACAACCTATGTCTTGCAGCAGAAATAACAAACATATGGTATACCTCCTTAAAACCAGTTTTCTCTATATAAAGTTGGGTTTAGGGTTCATTTCACGGACTTGTTCACATGATGTCAAGGCAAAAGACAGACACACAAAATTTGATATGTTTTTAAATGCCAGCACAAGAAAAACAACAAACATAGAACTCTAGGTATAATGGGTTGTAAAGCTATGTTGGCCAACAACTTATTTAGCAAGTCTTTGGTTGCAGGTTTTAGAACCAAAATATTAGCTAAGTTGATTTTGTTTGTTTGTTTGATTTGAGGTTTAACATCCCCGTCAACACTGATGAGGACATTGCTTCCAATTTTGTGGGGTTTTTACCCAACCTTGAGATGAAATGACATCTCAAGCCCGGCCGCCCAATGAAACCAATAAGGTTTATTAGCATGGTCGGGCCCACACGCAAGCTTTGCTTGGGCAGGCTTAGATCCTCTAAGTTGTTTACCAGTACTCGTGTGCGGGTTGGTTTCAGCTCTGGGTGGAAACATCATGCAGCCCATCTATTTCTTCAAGCCCCGATGGGTGGGGGCCATTAGCTAAGTTGATGTACAGTCTTTTATTGTATGTTCATGAAAAGCACTAGATTTCGCCTTAGCAGGTCCTTTGGCAGTACTTTCTGGTGTATGTGTGTGTGTTTGAATTTATGTATCACCAACAGCTATGGAGATGGGACCTGGGTTTAAAGGCTTATCTGAAAGTGTTGAGAAGCCCATTCTGGTGTGTATGTAATGGTTAAGATACATATCTGGTAAATCGGTCCCAGTGAATCAAAACTAAGTCACAAATTAACATTACCTTAAAACTTTAATCATTCATTAGGGCAAATATAGTTATTTTTGTTGGAAAAGATAGGAGTAGCTTGTGCATTGCATAAGCTTCTCAATTTTTTTCAGCAAAAAGTAGATTATGCACAGCTTAAGGTCAATAACCAAACTTTGACAAGTGCGTTGGGGAGACGATTCTATGGCTTAGTGGTAAGAGCATTGAATTTAACCCAAGCTGTCCATGTTTGAATCGCATCAGAGGTAGTGATTTTTCCAGTAATGTTTTATTCTTTTGTTATGTACTTCATATCATAAGACAACAAATACTGTTGCTGGGAACAAGACCAAACTTTTTGTTGGTGAAGCAAATGATAGAAAAAGACCACATAGTCACATTTTCTGTATAATCCACTCATTTTTAGCTCACTGTCACTTAGTGACGAGGTGAGCTTTTGGGATCACTTTTTGTCTGTCGTGCGATGTGTGCGTCCGTGCTTAAACAATTTCTTCAAACAACCTCTCCTCCTAAACCACTGATCGGATTTTGACCAAACTTCACAGGAATGGTCCTTAGGTGGTCCCCTTTCAAACTTGTTCAAATGGTTCCGATCCGTTGCACATATAGGTCACAGCAGCAAAAAATGTTGTTGTTTTTTTTTCACCGAAAACTTAAAAAATCTTTTTCTCTGAAACCGCAAGGCCCAGGTCTTTGATATTTGGTATGAAGCTTCATCTTGTGGACCTCTACCAAGATTGTTCAAATTATAGTGCTGGGGCCAAAAAATGCCCCCGCCCCGGGGCCCTTTGGTTTTACATGGGCTTATATAGGGAAAATCTTTAAAAATCTTCTTCTCTGAAACTGCATGGCCTAGGTCTTTGCTATTTGGTATGAAGCTTCATCTAGTGGACCCCTACCAAGATTGTTCAAATTATAGTGCTGGGGCCAAAAATGCCCCCACCCTGGGGCCCTTTGGTTTTACGTAGGCTTATATAGTGAAAATCTTTAAAAATCTTCTTCTCTGAAACTGCAAGGCCCAGGTCTTTGATATTTGGTATGAAGCTTCATCAAGTGGACCTCTACCAAGATTTTTCAAATTATAGCCCTGGGGCCAAAAATGCCCATGCTCTGGGGCCCTGTGGTTTTAATATCAAATATAACTACCCATCACTACAATTATAGCCTTTTCACCAGACGCAGGTCTGGGACAGTCTGACACAAAAAAAAAATCTAGCCAGAAATGCCACCGGCATGTCCCTTTTCCCGTGACCTCCCCAGCGTCGAGTCCTGATTGGTCGCTGATGTCACATGACCTATCAGACCAATAGGCAGACGATACAGGTCACGTGACCGCGATTTTCGCGCCGAGAAGGTCATTATTTTTTCAGACTTGCTTGGGATAGGATCGTCAAACTACATTCCATGGAAGAATGAATAAACGGATAAGTGTTTTATTCTTTTTTGATTTTGCACTTACCTTGAGTTTCCACAACGTACTTAGGCTTTTTAAGCTTACTGTTTATTCCGAAATTCTTAGAGATTTTATTTCGTGTGTTTCTGCCGACATTACATGTGTAGTGGTTGTCCGCCATTTTGAAATTTCACTTGGAAGTTTTGTTTATCATGTGATCAACCGTTTTTGGTTTTTGATAAGTACCACACTTCTTTTCATGTTATGTGCCAGGGTATACGCTCGTATTATTCCTGGTAATGTTTTAATAGAAGTCGGCGTTGTGGAAACTTAAATTGCCAGAAAAGAGGACGGTTTTTGTGCGTGTTCCTTCCACTTCCGGTATCGGAAGACGTCATATCGCTGAATAAAAATTCTCAGCATTAATTTAGTTTTGAACATGTGCAAGACCCGTCTTCGTTTAGCACTTATAAATCCCACGATGCAGATGGATAATATTCAGGTCCCTTTGTGGCCTTTCTATAGTATCTTCTAAACAGAATCCATCCAATTCGTGTGGGTCACCATTGCCGAATCAAGATGAGCCAGTCTATGTCCCCTCCTCCCATTTGGGCCTGGGTTGACTAGGATAGGTTCGTCGACCACCCCGTAGAGACCCTGCTCATAATTGCGGGGACTCCGGGGTGCGGGGAACCTATGCCCAAAAATTTTTTCCGAATCCATGTTACATACGAATTTTGGTACGGTTCCGATCCCGGTTTTTATCGGGTAACCTTTCCGGACCTTCGGTACTTAGTTTACCTTGGTCATATGCTTCTTTCCTCTTATTATGATAAATTTTTGTTATCATAATCATTAAATTGGATTGTTTTCCCTTGTAAAACATACAGATTTGGGCATCGTTTATTGGAATACCGTAACTTTTGCAAGTGAATCCGGGACGTTTCGGTACTGAGTCGTTTCGGCCTGGGTCGTTTTCGACCCGAATTTGCACCTGGATCGATTCGGCCTATTTCGGTGGGTCGTTTCGGCCTTGGGCAGATTCGGCCTTGATCGTTTTAGGCACGGCTCCTTGAATGCTCAATTTTGATTCGGCAATTTCGCATGTTCAGTGCACTATATACAATAAAGGGCCTAACACTGGGGAAGTTTAATTGAGCCTCAAGTGTTTTGCCCCTAGAGCTGAATCTGGGCCTAGTGATTTATCCTCTGGGGATATATCAATACTCAGAGGTTGGTTCTTTTTCGTCCTTACTATTTAGCGATTATGAGAAGGACATATTTAGAGCCTCATCACCTATTGATTCTAAAACTATAAGCGGACCATGTCTTCCCAACGTTTTCAGAATCAAGCTTCAAGACCGGGGGCACTCGTGCGAAAAGAACTTGGAACATTTGTTCTAACAACAAAAAACATCAATTTTTTGTTCTTATGAAATTCCTAAATTCGACCCAGATTCAGTCTCTGTATATATGACGTCAGGGAAATTGGCATTACTTCCTGTTTCGACGCTCTAACATTGGAGCTTCTTACCAGGACTATTATTAAGTGGGTTCTCATTATGACTGGTATTCTAGTTCTACCCACTTTGCCTTCAAACAAGAGCATTCCGACCATATAGCTGCTATTCTAATGCTTTTGTTTATTTCCCGGTCATTTTTTACATGCCATGGCTGTCTACCACCATGTTGCATGTTTGGCGCAACTCTGCTCTTGATAACTGGTTCAGTTTTTACTGAGCATAGTAAATGAAAACTTAGAGCCTCAGCGCCTCTTGATTCTAAAACTATAAGCGGACCATGTCTTCCCAACGTTTTCAGAATCAAGCTTCAAGACCGTGGGCACTCGTCTTTTTTGAAGTCTTCGGAGAGCGTATCAAGTACAGGTACCGCAACCAAGAGACGCTCTTCGACTAATTCCGATGACTTTTAAGTGCTTATCACCCTCGACTAGAAGATCTCAATCAGTCCCCATCTACTAGTAGATCATTCTCAGATCAGGGTACACGGTCCTTTCGTTCCAGAGGTCGGACTGGAACGAAATCTCCCAATAGAGGAAGACACAAGTCTAACAAATGACTTTCTTCCTTCCCCTCCTCTTCATCTTCTTCCAGTAGGAGCCGAGCTATTTCAGTTCTATCAAGCCTTGGCTTCTTTTATCAAATATATTTTGAGTTTTATGAGTTTGGAGAAAGGGTTACTGGATTGAGTTCGTTAGGAATCCTTTCTCTTTCTCACATGCAAATACTATTTCTGGTAAATAGTATCAAGAAAAGAAATCTTTTTATTGGAAGAGGAAGGGTTCTTCTCCAAAAGAAAGCCGTGTAAGTAGAAAAACTTCTCCTTTCCCCAGGCTTCTACAGGCGGATCTTTCTGGTCGAGAAGAAAATGGGAAAATCGACTCATCATCGACTTCTCACACTTAACACAGATGATGCAAGTCGATCATTTCAAAATGGAAACTTCGTCCTCGATTAGTCAGGTCAATTCTCCCAAATTCGGGGACGATTTCCGTAGTTTTAAAGGACGCTTACCATCACATCTCCATCCATAGGTCATTACGCAAATACCTTCGTTTCACCTTGGATGGAATTTTGTGTATCAGTCCGTTGCCTTTCCTTTTTTGGATTTGTCAACGGATCAATGAAAAGAAAAGAAGAAAATGGGAAAATCGACTCATCATCGACTTCTCACACTTAACAAGATGATGCGAGTCGATCATCTCAAATGGAAACTTCATCCTCGATTAATCAGGTCAAATTTCCCAAATTCGGGGACGATTTCCGTAGTTTTAAAGGTCGCTAACCTTCACATCTCCATCCATAGGTCATTACGCAAATACCTTCGTTTCACCTTGGATGGAATTTTTGTGTATCAGTCCGTTGCCTTTCCTTTGTTGGATTTGTCAACGGATCAATGTTTTCCCTGTTCACCAACTTAATAGAAATTAATTAAACAGCTCTCATCATAGAATTAGGCCCCAATCTTGTGTAGTGTTCCGATGATGGGTTTTGTCATCATTTTTACAGATACTGTTTATCATACCTTGTCCTAACGTGTACAGGTTATTGTGAATTTAGATTTCATACACTTTATCGAGAAGTTGAAATTGATTCTACCTCAAAGATACTTCTCCAATTTTTTCATGCCCCGAAAAACTTTTGATTTATGTCAGGGGTTTGTTTCCCCTTTTTTAGAAACTTAGTTATTGGATCCAGTTTCCCTGGACAATCTCATCTTGGACCTTTCCAGTTTTTTTTGCTAACATTATCACTGGAAATACCATACGGTCTATAGGAGCAATAAATTCCATTATCAAGATTGCTCTCTACGATTTATGAATCCCTCAGTATCAAATGGGGTCTCCTCTTTTAGAGACTATTCCCTATTTGTTTTTTTCGCATGCCAGCCTTTCAGGTTGGTTTCCCACTTCGGACCTCAGGGATTAGTTGTTCAGGGAACGTGGGGCCTATATTAGGCGGGGCTATATATATATATGTGTGTGTGTGTATGCGTATATGTATGTATATATGTATATGTGTATAAACATTCTGAAACTTCAGACAAATTTCCTTGGTTTATCAGTTCTTCATAGCTCCAAACTGAGGAACAGCTTCATTATTGTTACTCCAGACAAATGAATAGTGTAGTTTTTTCTACTTATCAGGGAGTGACTCATTACTCTTCCCTGTTGGTTTTACATGGAAGATTATAACTTGGTGTCTTCAGGAAGGTATGTCTATCCTTGTCGGACACCTCCAGGGCAGATTACGTCATTGGGATCGCCCCTATAGACCAGTTCACCATCCGTTCTCTACAGGGCGTTTTCTCAAATGGAGAGAACCTTTATTGGGCCTTTTTTAATCAAATGTCCAAACAACTCGGTTCTCCAATCAACTTCCATTATGTTTCAAGTTTCAGATCACCTGGAACGTGCAGTTGATTTAAAATCTCTAGATTGGGGGAATCTTTTACATATGCGTTTACACCATTCAACTGAATTCCTCTAGTTCTAGGAAAAAAATTCAAGCGTCCAAAAGCCGAGCCATTCTGATTACGCCTCCTATGGCCTCAGAGATCTTGGTTTTTTAGTCATTCTGAGCCTAGTCTCAAGACTTGCAACCCGTCTTCTAGTAGTTCCAGATCAAATATCTAAAAGGTGTGGGTCAGGCGTTCCATTTCAATCCAGAAATGCTTTACTTACACATCCAGATGTTGTCAGGAATCAAACCAGAGGTAGACACTTTTCTGGTTTCTCTACCGAGTGTATCTTCAAATATAGAAAGATCTCCACTCTCAAGTTTTACTCTGGAAGATGGAAGATATTTTCTAGTTGGTGTAGAAAAAGGGAAATAAATCCAGACAATTCCTCTAGGGAGGTTTTATACTGGATTTCTTTTTCTGTCTGTTCTCTACCCTTCAATTTCTATTTCATCTAAGAGAAGGGTACAGATCAGTAATCTCGAACATGTTAAAATTTTAGTCGGCTTCACACTTTTCATTAAACCCTACCATCACCAGCTTATTAAAGGGTTTTTTTTCACTATGCCGACAGGTTTCCAGGACTTTGAATCCAAATGGAATCTTGCATGAGTGTTGTGGTCTTTTCTAAACCACCTTACGATCAGGTGAATTCAGCTTCTTTTGTTCATTTGATAGTCAAGCTGTATTTCATTTGACATTTGCTTCAGTTCGTAGAAGTTATAGTCATGCTTTGCCAATTGCAGAGCGTTGTTTTCAGGTATGAGAAGAACAATGACTTCTTTTTCTCTTCTCATTCAACCTATTTTTGTTTCAGGCTATAAATCACCTTGTCTGAAACTATTATTTGTCCTGTCATTTCCAGGATTCGTGGATCGTAGGCTAATGTGAATTTTTTGTATACATTAGAACGTTTAAAACGTTTCGAGATTATCATGAGAATTTTTTCTTTTCAATCAAGGGGTTTTGGATATATTTCTAACCATCCTTGATTGCAAAGTGGATTTGTAAAGTGATAAAGCTTCTACCAGTATATGCTAATTTCACTTCTGCCCTATTATCATTCAGAATACAGTATGAGGTTAGAACCTTCTACATTTTGGGCATATTGGAACTCCGTTTTTTCTTCAGAATGTTTTTTTTCTTACTGCGTAATGGATGTTCCAACGCTACTTTTCATCCCTTCACCTAAGGAGCTTGGTTCCCATTCGTAGTGGTACTCATTCCTTGGGTAGTTTAGTAGCTTCTCAATCTATTATGAGCAGCACTTATTTTGGGATTTTATTTTCCTTGGTTGTTTGTTAGCCTGTTTGAATAGGTATGAACCTTCTATTTTGACTCCGGTTCCTGTCCATTTATCTTCTCCACTTGTGAATTTTGGATTTGGATCCCTTGCAGTCATGGTGGATACTCCCTTACGTTACCATCATTGGATGGTTTTAAAAGGGGTATAAACAACCAAGGTTGGAGGAGTTAGGTATGTGTAACTTTATTTTTCATCCAACCCTCCACTTGCTTTGAATTCAGGCTATAATTGTAGTGATGGGTAGTTATATTTGATATTAAAATGATATTTTTAATGTAAAATTAATTTTAATTAATAATATACCTACCCATCACTACAATGGTATGTCCCGCCTCCCAGCCCCGCCTGAAATATTTGTTTTCCTGAAAGAAATAATGACCTTCTCGGCGCGAAAATCACGGTCATGTGACCTGTATCGTCTGCCTATTGGTCTGATAGGTCATGTGACATCAGCGACCAATCAGGACTCGACGCTGGGGAGGTCACGGGAAAAGGGACATGCCGGTGGCATTTCTGGCTAGATTTTTTTTTTGTGTCAGACTGTCCCAGACCTGCGTCTGGTGAAAAGGCTATAATTGTAGTGATGGGTAGGTATATTATTAATTAAAATTAATTTTACATTAAAAATATCATTTTACATAGATTTATATTGGAAAAATCTTGAAAAATCTTCTAATCTGAAACCACAAGGCCTAGGTCTTTGATATTTGGTATGAAGCTTCAGCTAGTGGACCTCTACCAAGATTGTTCAAATTATAGCCCTGAGACCAAAAATGCCCCTGCCTCGTGGCCCTTTGATTTTACATAGACTTATATTGGGGAAATCTTTAAAAATTTTCTTCTATGAAACCACAAGGCCTAGGTCTTTGATATTTGGTGTGAAATTTCATCTAGTGGACCTCTATCAAGATTGTTCAAATTATAGCCCTGGGGCCAAAAATGCCACCGCCCAAGACCCTTTGGTTTTACATAGACTTATACAGGGAAATCTTTGAAAATCTTCTCTGAAACTGCAAGGCCCATGTCTTTGATATTTGGTATGGAGTTTCATCTAGTCGACCTCTACCAAGATTGTTCAAATTATAGCCCTCAGGCCACAAATGCCCCCCTCCCCCCGGGCCCTTTGTTTTTACATAGACTTATATGGAGATAATCTTTGAAAATCTTCTTCTTTGAAACAGCAAGGCCCAGGTCTTTGATATTTGGTGTGAAGCTTCATCTAGTGGACCTCTATCAAGATTGTTTAAATTATAGTCCTGAGGCCAAAAATGCCCCAGGACCATTTGGTTTTACATAGGCTTATGTAGGGAATATCTTTAAAAAAATCTTCTTCTCTGAAACCACAAGGCCCAGGTCTTTGATATTTGGTGTGTAGCTTCATTTAGTGGACCTTTGCCAAGATTGTTCAAATTATACCCTTTGTTGATATTTGGTATGAAGCTTCACCTTTTTAGGCCTCCCTCAACATTATGCACATTATAACCCTGGGGTCTATAACGGCCCTCCCAGGGCCCACTTGTTACTCTATGGATCAGGTGAGCGATCCAGGGCCATCAAGGCCCTCTTGTTGTTACATGTACTCATCTTTGTATATAATCCATACATTTTTTTTTTTCATCAAGTAGTCATCCATACACAATCCATATAGTTTTGTGGCATGCTTTCATTTTTCTATATAATCCATAAGGTTTTGATTTGGATACATTCTGGAACTTAAGGAAATGGGAACACCTGGCAGATATTTCCGCCATTTTTCAAAGAACTTCAGGACTTCATATCTGCTTTTTGTCGCGCCTGCTATTAGCATGGCGCGACATAGGCGCCCGGTTTTCCGTCCGTTCGTCCGTCCATCCGTTCGTCAAGGCGTCAACATTTGCGACCATCCTAGCGTTCACCCTAATGGTCAAGTTTATTTCACAAGAACTATAAGAGCTTCATTAATGATACTTGGTACAAACTTGTGTCAGGGGATGACAACTTACATGCAAGCATCCATATTTGACCTTGCAAGCATCCATATTTGACCTTGACCTACATTTCATGGTTCACTGTCTTCGTAAAATATTGCGACCACCCTAGCGTTCACCCTAGTGGTCAAGTTTATTTCTCAAGAACTATTAGAGTTTCATTAATGATACTTCATTTAAACTTGTGTCTGGGGATGGCAACTTACATGCAAGCATCCATATTTCATCTTGACCTACATTTCATGCTTCACTGACTTTGTAAAATATTGCGACCACCCTAGCGTTCACCCTAATGGTCAAGTTTATTTCTCAAGAACTATAAGAGCTTCTTTAATGATATTTGGTACAAACTTGAATCTGTGGATGGCAACTTCATTGCAAGCATCCATATTTGACCTTGACCTAAATTTCATGGTTCACTGACTTTGTAAAATATTGCAACCACCCTAGCATTCACCCTACTGGTCAAGTTAATTTTTCAAGAACCATAAGAGCTTCATTAATGTTACTTGGTACAAATAGAAGCCTCAGTGGTGCAGTGGTTACGCTACTCGCCTTGTAAACCAGGGATCGCAGGATCGATCCCGGGCTTCTCCAGACTTTCGGATGAGTCTTTAAACCGAGATCCCGTCTCCGTATGACCTTAGCTGTTGGTGGGACGTAAAACTAAAACTCACTCACTTGGTACAAACTTATATCTCGGGATGGCAACTTAAATGCAAGCATCCATATTTGACCTTGACCTACATTTCATGGTTCACTGACTTTGTAAAATATTGCCACCACGCTAGCGTTCACCCTAATGGTTAAGTTCATTTCTCAAGAATTATTTAAACTTCATTAATGATACTTAGTACAAGACTTTTATGCAAGCATCTATGTTTATACCCCTGCAAACGAAGTTTGAAGGGGGTATATAGGAGTCAGCTTGTCGTCTGTCGTCGGTCTGTTACACTGTCGTCTGTCCGTTACAAAAAACTTTAACATTGCTCATAACTTCCTTATTCTTTGACCGATTTCTTAAATATTCACACACCACACACCTTGCCACTAGTACTTAAGATTGATATACACAAACCTGACCTTGACCTTTACGTTGACCTTCCTCAAGGTCAAATACTTGTAAAAATTTGTCGGTAGCGGGGGTATGATTGGCGCCCGTTAGGCGGCAGCTCTAGTTGATCTTGACCTAGATGTCATTGTTCGGTGACTTTGCGCCCCCACAGGCGCGACATAGCCTTCGGCGGAATTCTTGTCTATAAGCCCTGTCCCTTTGAAAAGGGGGTCTATTCTTAAGGGAAGAATTTGCTCCTCGGGAGCAAATTCTTTCCTTTAAGAGTTGAAGCCTATTGACATGGGAGACAAAAATACTTTTGCAGGAGTTGCCTCCCTTGAAGGTTTTCCCATTCCCCTTAAGGATATCTAAAACCATGATATGAGGAATACATCACGAAAACACGCCTATATAATTTTGACCCCCTTGAACCCCACTTTTATATTGTAATACTGGGGTTTGCAGGGGTAAACCTTATCTTTCTTATTTCTGCTCTAATATATAGATTGTGAGTACTCGTTAGAACCGCCATCGAGGCGGTTCTAATGAGTACCCACAATCTATATTTTGAGCAGAAATAAGAAAAATATCACAATTTTTCATCTAAAAAATTCGTGTTTTTTTTACGGCGGTAAAGTTCGCAATGTATTTGTATAGATGAGTTTACGACGCCACCGGTCGCTAAGGAAATACTATCCCACGGTTCCGTATTTTTGCGCATGCGCAGTTTTGTGTGGCAAAAAATATAACCATTGTTCAGACTGCTCCGATAGCAGCCATTAATTTCTTTGAATATGACAATTTTAAATATAGCGTAAGGTAAAGGTGACGTATGTCTTGCGTCACTGGGGCGTCCAACTGATATTGGCTGACAGTTGGGTAAGACCTGCTATCCTTGCAGCAGGTAAGAGTAGAGGGGAGTGCTCTTATATCTTCTGTTTGTACACTTTATTCATTTTCCTCTTTATCCTCTGTTATTACTTTAACCTACGATCTCTTCTAAATTTTTTCTTCCTTTCTCTGGGAGATGAGACAAAATTACCCACAGGGGTTGACGTTTCGTTAAACCCAAAACAATTAATAATCGAATAATTGACTGACAATGGTCGCGTCATATTGCGCTAATCGCAAGGAAGGATTACCACCCAGACGGGTTCAACATGTGGATGAAAAAGATCAATCGTTTACGACCAGTAACCGGGTTGTTTGAATATGGAAATTCACCGGCCCCGCGACCCCCGCCCATCGAGGCTTGAAGAAATAGATGGGCTACATGATGCTTCCACGCATAGCTGAAACCAACGCACACGAGTACTGGTAAACCTGGTAAACCAGTTAGAGGATCTAAGCCAGCAACGTCTCCAAAATGACCTATATAGTGACGGGGACTTTAAATCTCAACTAAAACAAAGAAACAACAAACGAATTACCGTCCCCGCCAACACCATTTGCGTCATTTTTAGACTTTGCTTCCTATACCAACATTGAGATTAAATAACATCTCAAGCCCTGCCACCAAATAAAAAAAATGTAGTTTATCATGTTTATAGCGGTTTTGTTTGAACTGAGGTTTAACGTTCCCGTCAATACTATTTAGGTCATTTTGGAGACGCTGCTTCCAATTTTGTTGGACTTTTACCCGACATTGAGATGAAATGACATATCAAGCCCTGCCCCCAATGAAACCAAAAGTCTTACATGCAGTAGGCGGTCTGACTCACACCGCTTTACCTGGGCAGGCTAAGTCCTTCTAAGCGGTTTACAAGTACTCATGTGTGGTCAGTTTCAGCTCTGCGTGGACGCACCATGCAGCCCAATCTATTTCTCCAAGTCCCTATGGGCGGGGGCGAGAATTTATAGCGGTTTTACCAGTACTCATGTGCGGTCAGTTTTAGCTCTGCGAACCCAGGACCTCTCGTATACAGTAGAAACACTCTACCGACTGAGATACCGGGCCACATCTTCGACCTTTTACATCCCCCACCCCCTGCCTAATGAGATTCGTCCCGAAAACCTAAGTTCAATCCAGTCTGGCTATGGGACTTTCATGTTCAGGTTTTTCAAAGTATCGCTTCGAAAACTCTGCCTTAACTGCTCATTTTTTTTCTGGCAAATCAGGTCAAAGATTTATTCAGGGCCCCGTTACTCAGAGTATGAGCATCCATTTAAAACATACAGCAAAAGGCAGCGGCGGTGAACAACAAATGCGTGTGTGTGTGAATTCGGGTTTAACGTAGCTTTCAACAATTTTTCTGTCATATCACGACGGTGTCTGGTTGCGACAGGGAGCTCAATGCTCACGTTTATAGTGCTGCCTCACTGAAGTATCATGTCCCAGACACATTACATGATACCACACCCAGTCACATTATCCTGACACTGGATCGACCAGTCCTAGCTCTACCCCGTAAATCTGAGTGCCAAGCGAGGAGCAGCTAGTACCATTTTTAACGACTTTGGTATGTCGCGGACCGGGATCGAACCCGAGACCTCCCGTTCCCCGGAGCGGACACTCTACCAATGGTGAACAACAAATAGCATGTACATGTATAATGGAATAGTAAAAAGAGAATTCGGAAATTCGGACATATCTGCCAAGTACTGTTGTGATTCAAAAGATTGTGAAGTTGGATTTTAGGTTTAACGACCCCGTCAACACTGTAAAGGTCATTTTGGAGACGTTGCTTCCAATTTCGTGGGACTTTTAACCGACAATGAGATTAAATGACATTTCAAGCCCTGCCGCCCAATGAAACCAATATGGTTTTTAAGCATGGACGGGCCGACTCGCACCGCGTTGCCTGGGTAGGCTTAGATCCTCTAAGCGGTTTACCAGTAGTCATGTGCGGGTCGGTTTCAGCTCTGTGCGGAAGCATCATGCAGCCCATGTATTTCTTCAAGCCCTGATGGGTGGGGGGGGGGGGGGGGTGGGCACTGAACTGCAGTATAAAAGTCCATGAATGTTGTGGATGAAATGACAAACACTATATATGCTTAAAAAATTTTATTTTTCCTTAGGTTAATGTACACACCCACGCTTGACTGATTACTTTTTGCCACACAAGACTGCGCATGCGCAGCGTTACCAAGGAAGTTAATCAGCCTAAACTCATCTATAGGCGAGTTTTCATAATGCATGGTAAAACCTCCTTCATATGTACAGCAGATTTCTCATGGTGTATGTTGATGCTGGTCATGAAAGGTTCATCATATTGAAAATATTAATAATGAAAAAAAAATAAAATAACAAAAGAAATAAAAAAAATAAATTCTAAATATTGGTTTTGTAATTCTTCATTTAACCCTATCATTATGAAAACAGATCTGTTTGACAAAGTGCACCAATTTTATATAGTAAAAATGGGGCTTTCAAACAGAGGTAAACCTTATTTTTCTTATTTCTGTTCTAAAATAGAGATTGTTGGTACTCGTTAACGATTACTACAGTCTGTGTTTTGAGCTAAAATAAGAAAAATACAAGAGTATACATTAATTTGCTTTTTTTTGATTCAAGACATTCCTTAACTAATTTTGTACTGGAAACCCCAAAACGATTGGTGGCAAATAGTTCAGTTCAGAGGCCCAGTTCAGAGGCTGCAAAACACGGTGTCTGATACAGTGTTTTTCTTATTTCTGCTCAAAAAGAAATTGTGGAGGCAGTTCTAACAAGAAAATACAATTTATGTCTTGAGCAGAAATATAAAAAATATCAGATTTTTTTGCCGAAAATTTTCATTTTTCTGTGGTAAAAATTTTCGATAAATTTTAATACTGTAATGATTCTAAGTATTGGGACAGGAAGGCCTAAGCAAATAGTACAGACCCAGATCAGACTGCTCCTGAAGGAGCAGTGTGATCAGGATCTGCATTGTTTGACATACCGTCTGAACCATTTGGACTCCTTGCAGGATCCTGAAACAAATTTGTTAAAATTTTAGGAGAATTAAAACCAGTTCTCAAGCTGTCCGAATTTTAAGCTCAATGAGGTGAGCTTTTGTGATCACATTTTATCCATCCCCATGCATGCATTGGTGCATGCATCCGTCAGTAAACAATTTCTTCAAATGACATCTCCTAAACTACTGATTGGATTTTGACCAAACTTCGCAGTAATGATCCATAGTTGATCCTCTTTCAGTTATTCTGCCCCAGCCCATAGGGGCCTGAAAAAATAGATGGTCTGCATGATGCTTCCATGTAGAGCTGAAACCAACAGCACACGAGTACTGGTAAACTGCTTAGAGGATCTAAGTCTGCCCAGGCGAAGTAGTGCGAGTCAGACCATCCATGCTGATAAACAATATTGGTTCTAATGGGCGACATGGCTTGAGATGTCATTTCATCTCATTGTTGGGTAAAAGTTCCACAAAATTGGAAGCAACATCTCCAAAATGACCTATACAGTGTTGACAGGGACGTTGAACCTCAAATCAAACAAACAGCTTTTGAAGTTATTCAAATGGTTCCAGTCCATTGCACATCTAGGTCACAGGAGCTAAAGAATATATATTTTTAATTGAAAACTTAAAAAATCTTCGCTGAAACCGCAAGGCCCAGGTCTTTGACATTTGGTATGAAGATTGTTCAAATTATAGCCTTTGGGCCTGCATGTTTTTCAATGACCTGTATAGGGAAAACCTTCAAAAATCTTCTTGTCTCAAACCAAAGCCCAGGCCTTTGATATTTAGTATTAAGCTTCATCTAGTGGACCTCTATCAAGATTCTTCAAATTCCTTGAATCCATAAATAGTCCCACCCTGAGTCCCACATGTTTTAAGTAGACATATGCAGGGAAAACCTTTAAAAGTCTTCTTGTCTAAAACCAATTCCTTCAAACGACATCTCCTAAACCATTTATTGGATTTACCAAACTTCACATGAATGATCCTCAGTCGGTCCTCTTTCAAAGTTGTTCAAATGGTTCCGGTCCATTGCACATCTAGGTCGCAGTCGCCAAAAATAGATAGTTTTAAACTGAACGCTTAAAAAATCATTACTGAAACCACAAGCATCAGGTTTTAATATTTGATATTAAGCTTCATCTAGTGGACCTTTACCAAGATTGTTCAAAGAGTCTTAGGGGCAAAAACGGATGTTTTACATAGACATATATAGAGAAACCACTAAAAATCTTACCTAAAACCAGAAGATCCAGGCTTTTGATATATTTATGTGGACTTATACCAAGATTGTTCAAATTATAGCCTTGGGGGCAAAAAGGCCCCGCCCCAGCGGGCCCACGTTTTACATAGACATATATAGGGGAAACCTTCAAAAATTGCCTTTTCTAAAATCACAAGGCCCAAGTCTTTGATATTTGGTATGAAGCTTCATCCAGTTGACCTCTACCAAGATTGTTCAAATTTTAACCTTGAGGCCAAAAATTGCTCCGCCCCCAGGACCCAGATGTTACATAGACTTATATAGGGAAAACTTTTAATATCTTCTTGCTGAGGTCATTGATATATGGTAAGAAGCTTCATATAGTGGACCTCTACCAAGATTGTTGAAATTATAGCCTTGGTTGCCAAGGCCCACATATTATACATAGATTTATACAGGGAAAACCTTTAAAAATCTTTGGTATGAAACCACAAGGCCCAGGTCTTCTGATATTTGGTATGAAGCTTTATCTAGTGGACCTGTACAAAGATTTTAAAATTATAGACTTTGAGCCAAAAATGACCCTGGCCAGGGGTTCAACTGGTTGAATTGATGTACAACTATATCGACAACCTTGCATTGATGAAAATATTTACATGAATCAGATTAGAAATCACCATACCTGTGATACCTCCCTCATCAGGAGGGAGACTCCCTCATTTTGATGCTAATTTTTGCTCCATTTATGCTAATTTTTAGTAAAAGTTTGGAGTTTCCCTCATTTGAACAGAGAATTTCCCTATATATTCTTTACATCTCCCTCGTCACAATGGCAAATCTCCCTGATACAGTTCAAAAATATATCACAGGTATGAATCATGTGTTGCCTTTCTTCAGAGTTTCTGTTGCCTTTCTTCAGAGTTTCTTTTATATCTGAACATTGCTAATGATTTTCTTGTCCACAGATGAGTGATATAGGGCCATCTTGGCCATCTTGTTAGGATTTTCACGGTTGCTGGACTTGCAACTTGCTTTTTACATAGATTGCTTTTCAGTCATTCTTAAGAGTCACAATGTTGTGTTGTTTGGGGGTTTAACTTCACACATCAACCCTTGTGGATCATTTTGTGCCATCTCCCAGAGGAAGGGAGAAAACGACAGACATTACGCAAACATGTCTATACAAATACATTGCCACCTTTATCACCGAAAATATGAACGTTTTATGATGAAAAATTGTGATATTTTTCTTATTTCTGCTTAAAATATAGATTGTGGGCACTCGTTAGAACCGCCTCATTGAGGCGGTTCTAACGAGTACCCACAACCTATATTTTAGAGCAGAAATAAGAAAAATAAGGTATACCCCCGGATATATACTATATAAAGTGGGGTTCAATGGGGTCAAAATTATATAGGCGTGTTTTCGTGATGAGAGACAGTAGAGGAGATGAAAGTGAAAGGCAGGTGAGAAAGAGGAAAATGAATGAAAGTGTAGAAACTGAAGAAATAACAACATTTCTCCTCTACCCTTACCTTCTGCAAGGACAGCAGGCCTTGTCCAACTGTAAACCAGTATCAGTTGGATGCTCCAGTCATTTTGAAAACCAGCCTATACAAATACATTGTAAACTTTACTGCCGAAAAAAACAAAATTCTAAGATGAAAAATTGTGACATTTTTCTTATTTCTGCTCAAAATATAGATTGTGGTTATTCTTTAGAACCGCCTCATAAGATACACCCCTGTAAACCCCAGGTTTACTATATAAAAGTGGGGTTCAAGATGGTCAAAATTATAAAGGTGGGTTTTAGTGATGTGGCGCAACATGCATGAAATTTTCGCCCCTCTAGACCACCCCAAGTCTTGTCAGTATGGCAGTTATCAGTTTCTGGTGAAAGAATGTGCACCGTGCTGTTTAACAGCTTTTGTATATAGTATGATTAGGCACAGAAACTTGATTGGTTCAACATGGCATTATGGCCTCTGCCCCTCAGGGTCCAGTTGTCCAAAGCATCTTTAGCTTAATGAGCTTGTTAGTGATCAAAGTTTAACGATAGGTTAACTAACAACGTCCTTAGTTTTGAACAACTGGCCTCTGGGCTTGAAGAAATAGATGGGCTGCATGATGCTTCCATGCAGAGCTGAAACCGACCTCATATGAGTACTGGTAAACCACTTAAGGGATGTAAGTCTGCCCAGGCAAAGGGGTGCAAGTCAAAGTGTCCATGCTTATAAATCCTATTGGTTTCATTGGGCGACAGGGCTTGAGATATCATTTCATCTCAATGTTGGGTAAAAGTTCCACAAAATTGGAAGCAACGTCTCCAGAATGACCTATACAGTGTTTATGGGGATGTTAAACCGCAAATCAAACAAACAAACAAAACAGCAAGGCATTAATTCGTACATATTGTATTGTGCTGATAGGGCACTTAAACTCCAAACTTAATGAAAAGCCAACTAGATACTGGGTACAATGTATATCTCCTTTCGAGCCGGCCTCGTTGGCTCAGTCGGATGCGGGTCTAACTGGTGATCAGGAGGACGCGGGTTCGACTCCCGCCGGGGTCGGCAACATTCTTTCGTGGAGATTGATCATGAAATCTTTTCTACGGTCATTCTCTCCCTTCCGCTGATTCAAGAAGGGCAGTTGTCAGTTTCTGGCGAAAGAATGTGCACTGTACTGGTTAACCGCTTACGTATAAGCCTGCCCAGGAAAGTGTGGATAGGTAAACTGACCGGCTCAAAAATGACCTAAATAGTGTTGACTGGGCCGTTAAACTCCAATACAAACAAACAAATATCTACTTTCGAGGCACAGTAAAAATCCTAAAAATTAGGACACCTTGAGGACCTGCTGTAATTCTGTTAAAATGTTAGCAAATTTGTTTCACGATCCAGCAAGGAGTCCAAAAAGTACTGACAAAATGGCAAACCGTGAAGACCCTGATTAGACTGCTCCTTCAGGAGCAGTCTGAACTGGGTCTGCACTGTTTTCTTAGGCCTGTCTGTCCCAATACTTAGGATCATTACAGTATGCTGTTAACTATAAAGGCAAGTTATACAAATCTCAAGATGTCGCTTGTTAACATATGCTAAAAATTTGATCATCAAATGTTGCAAATATACATGTATGTTTTGCTGAAAAGATGTGATAAGCTTTGAAAAGTGCTCAAACTGTTAATGCCTTTGAAAAAGTACTTGCACCTTTTCAGCAAAAGTACATGTATATTTGCTATATTAAATGATCAAAGTTTTAGCATATAAAGGCAATATTTGAACAAATGGATGCAGAACACTAAAATAAAAAATGTCCTTACTTCTGCTATATTCTTCATGCTGACCAGTTTTAATGTATACCCTTGTATATTCCACTTCATCAGGAGAAAATGGGTTTTCAAGGATACACAAAGACCGGCTTCTGTCTAACTGATCACTTAGTCACTATAAAATGCTTTAATTTCAAATAATATTTTTCATTAGCAAGGTGTTTCATGTTGATTTTTCTGTATCAAGTGTGATTTAGAGGTGATCCATTGCAAAGACTTATCAGCATGATGAATATAGCAGTAGTTTTCGGGGCAGTCAACTACATGTATAATGCCACCAGTTTGGATAACCCATCTCCTGTCCTACATATTGCTAGTTCCCACAGGCCGTGGTATATACACAATTTTCCCAAAGCCTCTAACCATGGAGAAGCAATGGCAAGAACTGGTTATGGTGAAAGAAAGCCAGGGCAGATTTTCACCTAAGCCAAAGGGAAAAATGCCTTGTGAAACTACCTCTACCCGATAGGTGACACAGCCAACCCATTCTTACTCGTACAAGGTGGAGGATCTTTCAGATACTCAATTTCACAACAGTAAGTTGAACAACTATCTGATGTCCTCTATGAGAACGCAATTTGAGCTGCAGCCAGTGAAAATGTATCCAGAACACGTGAACCCAAGCAAGATTGATCAATCTGCACAGGTTTATTTGAGTCTTACCTGTGTGATAGATGGACAACCATTGACGCAGATATCTGCATGCTAGATGGGTGACCATTGGTACAGATATCTGCGGGCTAGATGGATGACCATTGCCACAGATATCTGTGCACTAGATTGATGACCATTGGCACAAATATCTGTGTGCTTGATGGATGACCATCGGTAAATATATCTGTGTGCCAAATGGATGACCATTGGCACAGATATCTCCAGTAAATGGATGACCATTGGCATAGATATATGTTGGCTAGACTGATGATCATTGTCACAGATACCTTTGCTGTAGATGGATTAGCGTTGGCACAGATATCTACACACTAGATGGATGGCCACTGGCACAGATATCTGTTGGCTAGATGGATGATCATTGACAGGTATCTGCACGCTAGGCTGATGACCATTAACACAGATATTTGCACGCTAGATGGATGACCATTAAAAAAGATATCTGTGCACTAGATTGATGACCATTTGCATAAATATCTGTGCTTTAGATGGATAACTATTGGCACATATATTTGCACTCTAGCTGGATGACCATTGACATAGATATCTGTGCACTAGGTGGATGACCATGGGTACAGATATCTGTGCTCTAGATAGATGTCACAGATATCTCTGGCAGATGGACAAACTTGGCAGAGATATCTATGCGCTAGTTGGATGACCATGATGCAGATATCTGCACTAGATGGATGACGATTGACACGGATATCTTTTGACTAGATTGATGACCATGGTCATCGATATCTGTTGGCTAGATTGATGACCATTGACACACATATATGTTGGCTAGATGGATGACATCTGACACAGATATCTGTGCTACAGATGGATGAACATCGGTAGAGAAATATGTGCACTAGATGGATGACCATTGGCAAATGTATCTGCACACTAGATGGATGACCATTGGCACAGACATCTCTGCGATAGATGGATGACCATTGACACAGATATATGTGCGCTTGATAGATGACCATTGGCACAGATATCTCTGGCAGATGGACAAACTTGGCAGAGATATCTATGCGCTAGATGGATGACCATGATGCAGATATCTGCACTAGATGGATGACGATTGACACGGATATCTTTTGACTAGATTGATGACCATGGTCATCGATATCTGTTGGCTAGATTGATGACCATTGACACACATATATGTTGGCTAGATGGATGACATCTGACACAGATATCTGTGCTCCAGATGGATGAACATCGGTAGAGAAATATGTGCACTAGATGGATGACCATTGGCAAATGTATCTGCACACTAGATGGATGACCATTGGCACAGACATCTCTGCGATAGATGGATGACCATTGACACAGATATATGTGCGCTTGATAGATGACCATTGGCACAGATATCTGTGGCTAGACTATTGACCAATGACACAGATATCTGCGCACTCGTTGGATGACCAGTGGCATCAATATCTTTTGGCTATATGGATTACCATTGGCAAGAATATATGTGCTCTAGATGGACGATCATTGGCACAGATATATGTGCTCTAGATGAATGACCATTGGCACATATATCTACACGCTAGATGGATGACCATTGACATATCATCAGTGGGCAAAATGGATAACCATTGGCATGGATACCAGTGCACTCGATGGATTTTGTTTGTTTGATTTGATGTTTAACGTCCCCGTCAACACTGTAAAGGTCATTTTGGAGACCTTGCTTCCAATTTGGTGGGACTTTTACCCGACATTGAGATGAAATGACATCTCAAGCCCTGGCGCCCAATGAAACCAATTGGGTTTATAAGCATGGACGGTCGGCCTCGCACCGCGGTTCCTGGACAGGCTTAGATCCTCTAAGCGGTTTACCAGTACTAGTGTGCGGGCTGGATTCAGCTCTGCGTGGAAGCATCATGCAGCCCATATATTTCTTAAAGCCCCTATGGGCGGGGGCTGAGTGCACTCGATGGACGACCATTGGCAAACGTATCTGTCAGCTAGATGGATAACCTTTAGCACAGATAGATGTGCGCTAGATGGATGACCATCGGTACAAATATCTGCACTATATTGTCGACCGTTGGCACATATATCTTTGGGCTAGATAGTTTACCAATGACACAGATATCTGTTGGCTAGATTTATAGCCATTGGCACATATATCTGTCCGTAAGATGGATGACCATTGACACAGATATCTACACACTATATGTATGATCATTGGCACAGCTATCTGCTGGCTAGATTGATGACCATTGACACATATATCTGTGCGCTAGATGGATTACCATCTGTATGGACACCTGTGCGCTAGATGGAGGACCATTGGTAGAGATATCTGCACGTTAGATGGGTGACCATAGGCACATCATCTGTAGGCAAGATGGATAACCATTAACACGGATATCTGTGCACTTGATGGACGACCAATGTCACATATATCTGTCCGCTAGATTGATAACCTTTAGCACAAATATCTGTGCGCTAGATTGATGACCATCGTTACAGATTCTATGCGCTAGATGGATGAACACTGACACAGATAGCTGCACGCTAGATGGATGACAATTGACACATCCCCGCCAAAACGAATTTAGCTGTGTGGTACTAGCACGCTGAGCTGAAACCGACCAGTTTACCTGCTCAGGAAAAGTGGTGATAGTCGGACTGTCCCTTAAACCCCAGCAGATTCTTTGGGCGGTAGGGCAGGAGATGCCATTTCATCTCAATGTGGTGTAAAAGTCCAACAAATTCGGAAGCAATGTCTCCAAATGACTTAAATAGTGCTGACGGGGACGCAAAACCTCAACCTGTACAAACAAACCGGGCACCAGTGACTGCGGAATGATTGTACTTCCTGGTTCGGATTACACGGTACGTGTCGATTCATGTTTTGACACTGAATGAAACAAATATTGGACTTAAATATGGCTAGTGAGGAAGAATTGACGTCTGAAAGTTTAGATATGTCTGTGACAGACGTTCCTGAAACGTTATTGGACTTGATCAAATCCAGAGTTGTTGATTACCTGACACAGACTAATTTAAAAGACTTAACAGCGCAGATACATCAGGTGAAAGGCCAGTCCCCTAAACTGGTATTGACTTTCGGGAGCAAACCTGGTAGGCATAATTTTGTTCGATTTCAGATTTTAAGATACTGGATAGTTAAACGACTTTAATAATTTGATAACGCGTCGATTAAATTTTTCAAAAAATAAGTACCCTACTTTCGATTTCATTTTCGCTCGCGACCAAAAATGTGCAACCTTTACGCAACGTTAATTCAACGTTGAAACTATGTTGCAAACGGTGTTTTGTTGTAGAACCAACATCGACTGCGAACATGGGAGGGAACTAGGTTTGTACCATCGGACGTACGAAATCGGACGTTTTAGTTCACCTGAGCATGAGCTATACTCCCATACATGAGAGTTCTGCGTTCCAGATGCTCATAATTTACATTTAAATTTACATTTATATGCTGTTAATTTTTTGTTATTCTTCGGAACACGAAGACGTCGCATGCACAAGTATAAAAAATCTGTAAATGTGTGTACTTGTTGGACTATCGGTCAATGTGCTGCGTCAATGCTAACTCCTTCTAAAGCACACCGTACAACCGGCTGCGGCGAAGACAGATTACTGCCTCGAAGACAGATCACATAAAACGCTTAGAAGAAAGGGTAGGTCGAATTTTTTCATTTGTATACATCGAGAAGGCAATCTGTTGACTTTTGCTGCTATTCGAGAAGAAACTAAATGGGAAGGTATAATTTGAGGACTTTTACTGGAGGACCAGAGGACTGAGGACCAAGTCCTCTAGAGGACCAGGGGTATAATTTGAGGACCAAATACAGGAGGACCAGTACTTTAATCCTCCATATAATGGCTATGATAATTGAAGATAATTATTGTTTATTGAAAATGACACCTACTGGTATGGTATATCACCTCATGGGCATATATACACAAAAAAAAGAAAAAAAAGAAAATTAAATAAAATGAAAAACATGTTATTATGCTCAGGAAATGTTTCACCATAGAATTTTATGAAATATATTTTTGGCATCTTGTTACTCTGATAAAAAATGTTTAGTTGAAATTAGAATTTCTCTACTTTATACTTGATATAATCAGTCTGTTATTTTTTTTTAATTCACAAACTGCATGATGAACAGTGAAGATCCTGATCAGATAGCATCTTGTTACTCTTTTAAAAAATTCACTTAAAATTAGAATTTCTCTACTTTCAATATACATGTACTTTATATAAGCACAAACTGCATGATGAACAGTGAAGATCCTGATCAGATGGCTTATCTGGAGCTAAACTTTTGTTATGCTCAGAAATTTTTCACCATAGAATTATATGAAATATCATTAAGATAACATTTCCGTATGACATATAGCATTCTTACATGTTTCCATAATGGTATTTTTCCTGATGAAAACTTGTGATATTTTTCTTATTAATACTTCAAATATAGGTTACGGGTGCTTGAAAGAACCACTTGAATGAGGTAGTTCAAACCACTACTCACAACCTATGTTTTGGAGCAGAAATAATAAAAATAATGTATACCCCTGTAAACCCTAATTTTTGCTATATAAAGTGGGGGTTAAGAGGGGTGTTCATCACACAGACTTGTAAACATGATGATTTTTGGCATCTTGTTACTCTTTTAAAATGTTTAGTTGATAATCTACCTGTTAAATTCACAAACTGCAAGATGAACAGTGAAGATCCTGATCAGATGGCTTATCTGGAGCTACACTGTTTTATGCTCAGAAATTTTTCACCATAGAATTATATCATCATGCCAACAAGTCCAAGCAATTAACATCCCCTTACACCCCACTTTATATAGAGAAAACTGGGGTTTAGGGGGTATACATTATATTCCTTATTTCTTTTCATAGACATAAGTTGTAGGTACTCGTTAGAACCACCTCAATGAGGAGGTTGTAACGAGCACCCACAATCTATGTTTTGAGTATAAATAAGAATAATATTACAAATTTTCATCAGAAAATTGACCATTTTGGAGATTTAAAAAAAAAGATGCATTTTGATGCATGGGTGTGTTTTCGTAATGGAAATAAATTTTTGGCATCTTGTTACTCTTATTTCAAATGTTTAGTTGAAATTAGAATTTCTCTATTTTCTAAATACATGTACTTAATGATATAATCTATCTGTTAAATTCACAAACTGCAAGATGAACTTTCTGCAACATAAATTGTGTATTATTGTTAGGACCACTACACTGAGGCACTCTTAACATATTTCCTTAAACTTGCAAACTGTCATAATATGGCTTATTTTTGATAAAAACCCGCTGGTACTTCACTGTAGTGAGTTTAAATAATAAAACTTTCAATTGCATGGACATGGTACCACATTGATGCTGATTATCTTACACAAAATTCAACAAAAGCAGCAAGGTTCGGGGTGGGGGGTATGGCCCTTTCAATATTATTTCACTCATATCAAGCTGATCGTTAATCAGAGGTGTACTAAAGTCTTTAGAGAAGTGTTGTTGCAATAATATGGTTGTATCAATTAATTTAATAACCATGATTATTGTTACTTATAATGTTCAGCTACACTGATTTTGAAGTTCTATATTCTGATGTTTTATGAAATGCTAAGTTTTATAAAGTTATCATACTATAATGGCCTGCCACACACTGTTGAGGAATAATTGACATTAACCCATTTTTGTATCAGAAATCCCCAAACCGGGTATTAGCAAACAGTGCAGGCCCAGATCAGATGCCACGTTCTGCAGCATCTGATAAGAGCCTACACTGTTTGCAAAAATGTTCAGCTGTTTTCCAAATAAATTTTGAAGAACCCCTAAATCTTAAAATGGACTCTTGCTATATATAAAGTGGAAGAATTCATTCAGTACAAAATGGGTTAAACATGAATATATTGAAGACAATAGCTGTCCAGTTTGTTACCCTTTTACCTACTAGTTTCTTAAGTGGATGTAATGAACACCCGAATAAACCCCACTTATTCTGTGATTTGGGTACTCCTGAGATACACTTGTTAGAACCACCTTGGTCTAATGAGCACACACATTTTATGCTTGCAGACGAACTGCGAAGAATGTCACCAATAAAACGGAAAATGTCGGTTTTAAGTTTGTGGAAGAAACATAACAATAACACACACATGCGACATAGTGCATTTTTTTAATCTCCAAAATGGCTACTTTTTTGATGAAAATCTTTGATATTTTTATTATTTATAATGCAAACATAGATTGCTGCCTCATTGAGGTGGTTCTAACTAGTACCGATGACCTGCTTCTCGGAGCAGTAATAAGAAAGATAATGTATGCTCCTGAAAACCCTAGTTTTCTCTTTAAGGTGTTCTATAAGGTGTTTTTTTTAGGTGTGTGTGGGGGGTGGGGTTGTTCATTTTATGGACATGTCTTCATCTGATGACACCTTGTCACTTGGGTGACTCAGATAAAATAAAATAAAATAAATAATAAAAAAAAACATAATTAAATAATTAAATAAATGCTTATAACATTATTAAATAATTAAATAAATGCTTATTTATGGATCCTGTTTGAGTACTGCAATGGAAGAATGGAAGGTCATGTTGTTGTTTTTTTTCACTTTTCAGCTCAACTTAAGAAAATTAATAATATATTATGCCCTAATTAACAATCAAAATAATTAGAAAAAATGCTTCTGAAAGATCTAACAACACATTTCAAAAATGAAGACTTTCAATTATTTGCAAAAATTCAACCTAATCATAGGCTTACAGCCATTGGTTATAATATGCAACTTTGCCCCACCTACAAATAGCCATTAACTGCCAATCACAACCAATACAATATCAAGCCCTTTTCTTTACTTTTCAAAGAAAATTTAGTTTAGTATTTTTTATATATGAGTCCTATGGAAATGTTGTTCTCTGAAAACAAACAAAAGAAAAAAAATGGAATGTCATCTGCTTGGTGCTTAAGATATAAGATTAAAAGTTTTTTTTCCATATATAGCTCAATGTAATACTTGGAAGTCTTAAAAACAATTTTTTTAAAAAAATGCCATTACCAGTAAGTAATAAAATGACTGATAGAATAGGAATAGATAAAACCACAAGGAAATAATAATTTGGCCAAATTGTCCTAAAAAAAAAAAGAAAAAAAAAAAAAAATACATAAATAAATAAATAACTGTTTTTTGTTTCCTAGTAGAGAAATTTCCATTAGAACTGAACATACTTTTTTAAAAGCGTAACACAATGCCTAAAATATATTTCATTTATTTATACGGTGAAGAATTTCTTCATCGCATGTTTTCCTTTAATTCATTTTTTTCCACTTATCCCGCTGAACAAGACAATCCCTACATTTGCAAACAGTTTAGCTCTAGATTAGCCATCTGATCAAGATCTTTACTGTTCATCATGCAGTTTGTGAATTTAACAGATAGCTTATATTAAGTACATGTATATTGAAAGTAGAGAAATTCTAATTTCAAGTAACCATTTTTAAAATGGTAACAAGATGCCATCTGATCAGGATCTTCACTGTTCATCATGCAGTTTGATTACCGTATATCAAGTATATAGAAAGTAGAGAAATTCTAATTTCAACTAAACATTTTTATCAGAGTAACAAGATGCCAAAAATATATTTCATAAAATTCTATGGTGAAACATTTCCTGAGCATAATAACATGTTTTTCATTTTATTTAATTTTCTTTTTTTTGTGTATATATGCCCATGAGGTGATATACCATACCAGTAGGTGTCATTTTCAATAAGCAATAATTATCTTCAATTATCATAGCCATTATATGGAGGATTAAAGTACTGGTCCTCCTGTATTTGGTCCTCAAATTATACCCCTGGTCCTCTAGAGGACTTGGTCCTCAGTCCTCTGGTCCTCCAGAAAAAGTCCTCAAATTATACCTTCCCAAACTAAATGTCTGGAGATGCCGCAGCAACATTCTGACTTTATTTCAAAACCAGATAAGGCTTTTCCGGTTCGTTGAAAAATATTTTCAAAGAAAATCGTTTGAAATCTTGTTTTCGGCGTCAAGTGTAAGTCTACGGAACAAAATACATGTATGTAACATTCACTTACACACGCTAAAACTACGATTATTCAGCAGCATTTCTGCCAAATTTGACCGTATAACTTGGTGAAATAAACAAACTACGCTCCCCTAAAGAGACACGGTGTGTAACTACAGATTGTATTTTATACGACTGTCCGCAAACACAGATCAGAGATTTCGAAGGCTAACATTGATGACAGATCGGAATTTTGGTTACAGTCTCAACTTACATCTTCAAGAAAGACGTTATCTGGATGACTATACACCGGCAACTTCGATGGAAACTAGTTCATGCTAGATCTAGGGCATTACTTGTAATAATGCTGCAATAGAATAACACAGAGACTGCTCTATAATCATTTATATTTCCCGTCAACACACAAATTGTGCAATCAGTAAGCATCTGAGGCGTTATTTGTTTAATTTCTTCTGCTTGTACTTTTGCATGTTTGTCATTTTGACAACATTGTTGACATCATCACTTCTATTACTTGTTCGTAATAGAAACCTCGATGGTGCAGTGGGTATGCTACTTGCCTCATAAACAAGGGATCATGGATTCGCTCCTCCCGTGCTTCTCTTCACGAAAACATGCCAATATAATTCTGACCCCCCTGAACCCCACTTTTATATAGTGAGGGTCACTGATGAGGTCTAATTGACCGAAATTAGCTAGTCTGGCCGAAAAAACATGGACACGCCATATTTTCCAGTTCTGTGGTGTATTCTTTGCTTCCAAAGGATAACCCTTTCTAGAACATATTTAACGTCACTACAGCTGGTGTCTGGGAATGTGTGGCGGCCGTAAAAAGTCTCCATGCCCTACATCATAGTGTAGTTTATATTTTCCTGTCGTTTGGGATCATTGATTCCATTGTTGAATTTTGAAAGTATTGAGGATCACTGATGAGGCCTAATTGGCCAAAACTAGCTAGTCTGGCCCAGAAACATGTACACTCCATATTTTCCAGTTCTGTGGTGTATTCTTTGTTTCCAAAGTTTATCCCTTTCTAGAACATATTTACAGGGGTAAACATTTTGTTTTCTTATTTCTTCTGTAAAATACAGATTGTGGGTACTCGTGAGAACCACCTCGATGAGGAGGGTCTACTGTTTACCCACAAACTATAACTTGAGCAGAAATATGAAAAATATCACAATTTTTCATCTTAAAATTTTCGTTTTTTCGGTGGTAAGTTTACAATGTATTTTTATAAGCGTGTTTTCGTTATGCCCAAACTTTCGAATGAGTCTTAAAACCGTATGGCTTTAGCTGTTGGTGGAACATTACACACACACGCACGCTCGCGCGCACACACACACACACGCACACATTTGCTCGTTATCAAATGTAGACTTTGTGTTTTTTGCAGACAGATGCTAGAAAAATTGACCTGATTATTATGTGCCGAAAGTAGTGAATGTTATAATAAAATGAAAAAAATAAACTACGCTTAACTGAAATAATTGTGCACTTAAATGCACTCCGCTGTCCAGCACAGAAACAATAACTTTGATATGTTTTTTTTTCTGGCTGTTTAATGTTTGAATAGACAAGAATTAGAATAATGATTATTATATTGATAATTATAATACGTATTATCATAAAACTTCTTAACCTTGCTACATATGTAATATTTTCCTAATTTAGGCGTTTTTGTTGATACAAGCATTATTAATTATCATCTAATTATTACCATTATTGTTATCGTTATCAGTAGCAGAAGTCGGAGTAAATTATCATAATTGTTATACTTACTGATTGAACCATTGCTATCTTTATTTTTACCTATTGCTATTATCATGTTTAATCATACTAAAGAAGTGTGTCCATTCAAACACGAACCATCTTGCAGAATTTACTACATGTATTTTATTTTCAGTGAGGCGTAAAACAAAAGTCTAAATGCCAAATATGGAGGAAATCAGAACGCTAGTTTTTGAGCGAGAGGACATTATTATTGGATTCAGCCACATTAACTTAAATGAAACATATGGAGCATTGTGCATAACATGTGCTAAACTAAACTGAAAAATTACACAACATATCACTTTACGATAACACAGCCGTGTGATAAAATACAATCTTTCATACCTCCAAAACGATAAATTCTGGCGAAAAATTGTGGTATGTTTCTTATCTATACTCCAAACGTATGTTGGGGGTGTTCGTAAGGACAACTTCATTGAGACGAGAACCCAATACCTACGTCTTTAAACAGAAATCAGAAAACTAATATACCCCTGTAAAATAGAAGTGGAGGCAATGATCAGGAATCGATACAATTAACCCACAGCTCCCATCAGAGACACCAAAGGGAAAGAAACACAAACATGAAACAGCAGACCCCAATGGCAACATCAACAGCGGAAAGCCAAAAGGATAGTTACTTTCCCACAAAATGGCCAATAGGCTATCCAAAATAAAATAATATAAGCGACACAAACACCCAAAGACAAACCATAACAAAAATAAATCGTGACAGAAGAACCGCCTTGGAACGGTCAGCGGAAACGAATTCCACTGGGGGGCTTAAATCGATTTTACGTGGCCATAATCCTCGCCCTTACTTCCGTCGCGATTTAGACAAATAATTTGTTCAGTCCGGATAAAGACCTCCTAACTCATCAGTGAAATATCTCCGTGAACACAAATAATCAGACAACCACAGAGATGAAACAACGGTGAGGACTCGACAGCAAGAAACCACTGAAATGCTGGAGCAAAAGAAAACCAACAGTTAGACTCCGATGGACCCAACCAGAGACAGAGTAGCAGGCACCAACCAACGTTACATTGAATTAGATCGCTCTAATTGTCGGTTAGCCTTTACGCTGGAACCGTCATAGAATCTGAGGCCTGAGCCACCGGCGTGCAATTAAACAGGGAAATAAAGTTGTCAGCCGTGATTGTGTTAACTACCATGCATGCAGTCTGTCGTATAACATTTATGTTGTACCCAATCTTTTTATATCGAAGAATGGTTTTACGAAATTGGGTGCTGAAGTCATTGCGGTTATATATTTTTCTGAATTTATATACTAAGTCACCATAAAATTCTGGTTCCGATAGACCTTGTTGCAGAAGAGATTTAAGTCCAGTATTGAATTTGGAAATTAAATCAGAATGACGTCTATAAAATTGTGAAAAGGCTTTGCGTAGTTTATGGTACCGATAACCCTGATTAAGAAGTTTAGCCGTTAACAATTTATTACGAGTGTTGAAGTCAGTTACATGACTACACACTCTGGCAAAACGAATTAATTGCGAAATATAAACGCCATAGGATGGCGCACGAGGAACATCACCATCCAAAAAAAAAGGAAAATTTACAATCTCAAAATCGAAATCATCGCGTTTATCATAAATTTTGCAAGAAACAAACCCATCTACAATAGATAGATGTAAATCCAAAATCGGGGCCTCGGTATCAGAAGAATTTGCTTTATTTAACTGAAGTTCTGAGGGGGTAAATTTGACTGATCAAACCATCGAAATATGTATTATCAATATTTAATAAATCATCCAAATATCCAGAAGTGAGGCTAAAAGAGACAATGATTTCAGACTGGTAAAACCCAGTTTTCTCAATACAAGTGTATTGGAGAGGGGTGTTCATTACACGGACTTGTTAACTTGATGAGAACCGTGTTACTCAGATTATGGCGCATGCGTCTGTTCGGGAAGATAACCCTCGAGCATCACCGAGTGACTTAACGTTAATACAGACCGTCGCATTGACCATAATCTGAGCAGCTTGTCGTACATGGTCGCCTCTGCACAGTTTGCATCACGAGCTATTCAATGTTCATCATTGCATTGTGCAACCTGGGTTGTGCAATAAGAACTGATAGAAAAACAAACATACATGGCGTTTGATGTTGAAAAAATAATGGCACAACCTGATATTCACACAAACTTCAGATGTTTTACTTTCAATATCGAATTTTTTAACTAATTAATCGATGTTTAAGTAAAGCATAGCCCCTCCACCTAAGTCGTGTGACATCGAAGAAGGAAAAAATACAAGCAGAAGACAATTAAACAAATAACGCCTCATATGTATACTGATTGCACAATTTGTGTGTTGACAAGAAATATAAATGATTATCGAGCAGTCTATATGTTACTCTATTGCAGCATTATTACAAATAATGCCCTGAATTTAGCATGAAATAGTTTCCACTAGAGTTGCCGGTGTCGTACAGTCATCCAGAATACGTCTTTCTTGAAGATGTAACCTAAATTCTGATCTATCATCAATGTTAGCCTTCCAAATCTCTGATCTGTGTTTGCGGACAGTCGTATAAAACAATCTGTAGTTAGAGACAGCATTTTTTGACACCTGGTCTCTTTAGGGGAGCGTAGTTTGTTTATTTAACCGAGTTATACGGTCCGGTTGGGCAGAAATGCTGCGGAATAACCGTAGTTTTAGCGTGAGCAAGTGAATGTAACATACTTTGTTCCGTAGACGTATACTTGACGCCGAAAACAAAATTTCATACGATTTTCTTTGAAATATTTTCAACGAACTGGCAAAGCCTTATCTGGTTTTGAAATATAGTCAGAATGTTGCTGCGGTATCTCCAGGCATTTAGTTTCTTCTCGAATAGCAGCAAAAGTCAACAGATTACCTCTCGATTTATATAAACGAAAAAACTTCACCTACCATTTTTTCGAAGCGTTTAATGTGATCTGTCTTCGAGGCAGTAATCTGTCTTCGCCGCAGCCGGCTGTACGGTGTGTAAAGCCTTGGGCCAAATTTGATCAAACTTCATAGGAAGGTTGCTTAGGTGACAATCAACCAAAAAAAAAAAGTTAAAATTGTTTCGCTCCGATGAACAAGGTGGCCGCCAGAGTTAAAAATAGAAACAACCTTGAACGACAACTTCTATAACCCTGGGCCAATTTTAAACTTCATTGGAGTATTGCTTAAGTGACCTACCAAAATAGCTAAATCGGTTCCACTCGGATGAGTAAATGGCCACCAGAGCTAAAAAATGAAAAAAAAAACAAAACAAAAAAAACACGTCAACAATTTGATTTAAATGCCAACTCCTCCTGAACCTTTGGGCCAATTTCAATCAAACTTCATATGAATGATGCTTAGGCGACCCTCTTTCAAAATAGCTAAAATCGTTTCGCTCCAGTGAACAAGCTGGTCGAAAGAGCTACAAATGGAGAGAAAAAATCTACAAATGACAACTCCTATACCGTTAGGCCAATTTCATTCAAACCTCATAAGATTGTTGCTTAGGTCTACCAAAATCGCAAAATGGCCAACAGGGCTCAAAATAGAGAAACGAAAACAATTTCCATTAAACCCCAACTCCTAAACCATTTGGACAATTGATTCAAACTTTGCAGGAATGTTGCTTAGAAGACCTACCAAAACAACTAAAATCTGTTGGCTCAAATGTGCAAGATGGCCACCAGAGCTAAAAATAGAAAAAAAATCTTTAAGCAAGAACTTTTTCTGTACCTCTGGGCTATTTTCAACCAAAGTTCGCAGGAACGTTGCTTAGGTGACCCTCTACCAGAATAGTTAAAATTAACAAGATGGCCATAAGAGATAAAAATAGGAACAAATCTTTATAAGACAAGTTCTCCTGTACCATTGGGCCAATGCCATTTAAATTTCATCAGAATGTTGCTTAGATGACCCCACTATGCAAATAGCTCTGGTGAGCAAAATGGCCACCAAACTTAAACTAGAAAAATGACAAACAATTCCTTTAAATGCAAACTCCTTCTAAACCCTTAGACCAGTTTCAACAAAACTTCATAGGAGTGATGCTTAGGCGACCTTCTACCAAAACAGCTTAAACCTGTTCGCTTCAGTGTGCAAGATGGCCACTAGAACTAAAAATAGAAAAAAATTCTTTAAGCATTTCAATCAAAGTTCGTAGGAATGTTCCTTAGATAGCCTTCTATCAGAAAGTTAAGATTAACAAGATGGCCGCCAGAGATAGATAGAAAATCATTAAAAGACAAGTCCTCCTGTACCACTGAGCCATTTTCATTCAAGTTTAATCAGAATGTTGCCTAGGTGACCCTCTATGGAAATAGCTAAAACGATTCCGCTCTGATGAGCAAAATGGCGGCTAAAGCTTAAACTAGAAAAATGTTAACAATTTACTTTAAATACAAATTCTTTCTAATTCTAACACAGCGCGCCTATATAGGCAATGGAAAACAACTGTGTTTTATTCTACAACAAATCACGGCAAGGAGGAGCGTGACGAATGACGTCATTAAAAACTGCAAAGATATGACGTCACTAGTCGATTTCCTTGACGTTGGACGGTGTAACGTCATTTTCTCGCATCGAAAACGTTAGAAAAGGATATAAATGCATGTGTTCCAGTCGACAATTTTAGCGGGATTTCTTCTAACAATGGCGAAAAGTTGTGAGATTTTGAAGGAAACAACAACATTATTGCCGATTTTGCAGCGTGTTAGAATCGAAATAGATCAGCTCTTGTCTGTGATTTGTTGAGTAATAAATCACAGTTTGTCGGTCAGTTGTAAGTAGACAAATCACGCGCGCTACGCGCTCGTGATTTGTCTACTTTACAACTGACCTCCAAACTGTGATTTATTATTCAACAAATCACAGCTAGAGCTGATCTATTTCTTAAATAAAAATCAAAAATGAGTTCCTTTAAGAGCAATGAAATCATTCATAAGAAAGAAGATGGGTCATACTACGTAGTTTCGGCTAATAAAGCCTCATCAGTGACCCTGTAATGATCCGGCAAAGAAAGCCAGAGGAAACATACTGCAATTTTGCGAATTTCGAATAGGCAGTCGATTCAAAGACTGATCTAAATCAAAATGGGGTCCAAATAATTAAAAACCTGTCTAGAATATGAGACTGAACCAATAATTTATTTCTGATTTCTCAGAATATTCACGCTGATCTCAAAGGACCAAAAGTAAAATATAAACTACACTATGGTTGATGTACGGGGAGACGTTTTACGGCCGCCACACGGCACAACACTAGCTGCAGTGAAGGCAAATAAAAATCAAAAATGAGTTCCTTTAAGAGCAATGAAATCATTCATAAGAAAGAAGATAGGCCAGTTTCAACCGAAATTTATAAGAATGTTGCTTCGGTGTCTCTACCAAGCAGCTAAAATCGTTTCGCACCAATGAACATGATGGCCGCTTGTGCTAAACATAGAAAATATTTAACTTACAACTCCTATACCCTTGAATCAGTTTTATTCAAACTTTATAAGGATTCCGCTTGGTTGACCCTCTACTGAAATAGCTAAAATGGCAGCCGATGAGCAAAATGGCAGCCGGAGCTAAAAATGAAGAAATAAAAAACATCAACGATTCGCTTTAACTGTCCAATTCTACTAAACCCTTGGGCCGATTTGATTCAATTTTTGCAGGAATGTTGCTTAAGTGACCTTCTACCAAACGAGCTAAAATCTTTTCGCTTCAGTGGTCCAAATGGCCACCAGAGCTAAAATACAAAAATCATTAAGCAAGAACTTCTGCCATACTCCTGGGCCAGTTCCAATCAAACTTCGTAGGAATGTTGCTGTGGTGAGCTTCTACCATAATAGCGGAAATTGTTAAGCTCCAATGAACAAGTTTGCCACGAGCGCTAAAATTAGAAAAGAAAATCTTTAAACGACAATTCCTCCTACAATTTTGGTCCAATTGTATTCAGACTTAACAGAATGCTGCTTCAGTGACCCTCTGAGGCAAAGGTGACATGTATCTTGCGTTTTTTTGTTTGTATTGAAGTTTAACTGCCTAGTCAACACTTTTAGATCAGTTTGAGCCGGTCAGTTTACCTAACCACACTTTTCATGGGCAGGTTTATACGTACGCTGTTAACCAGAAAGTGTATTGCATCACTAGGGCATCCAACTGATATTTGCTTACAGCTGGGCAATGCTTGGTGTCCTTGCAGCAGGTAAGGGTAGAGGAGGAGTGCTGTTTATTTCTTCTGTTTCAACACTCCCGTTCAATTTCCTCTTTCTCCTCTGTCCCTCACTTTCATCTCTCTTATCTCTTCTATCTCCGTTTCTCTGGAAGACAACACAAAATGACTCACAATGGTGTCGTTAAACCCAAACCAATCAATCAATCAGTGACCCTCTACCAAAATTGCTTAAATGATTCCCCTACAAAGGATAAGATGACCATCAGAGCTACGAAAAGAAAAAGCAAACCTGTTAAATGATAATTTCTGCTAAACATTTGGTCAAAATTTCATTCAAACTTCATAGGAATGTTGCTGAGGTGACCCACTACAGAAATAGCTAAACAGTTTAGCTCGGATGCACAAGATGGCTGCCAGAGCTTAAAATAGAAATATCTTCAAATGACAACTGCTATAAAACACTAATTTATTACCTCCTAAAAGACGTCTCTAAGTCACCTTCGATATTTATATTTCGCAGCTTATTCGCTTCGCAGAGATATCGATATCATAAACTTCGAAAATCGTTTTCTAAGTTTTATCGCCGACACTGGCAATTAATTTCTAAATTTAAGGTTGGATTAAAAGACTTTGGCTTCAGGGGAAGTCACAGCCTGATTTTTGGCGACATTATAAATTAAAAAATTAAAGGCAAACCTATTTTTGGAACAATTTCAGAATATTATAAAACGTTACAAACGCGTTGGATATAAATTCTATTCAACAGTCTGCAAGACTTGCGTTTGACCCAGTCCCGGTCAGACATTATGCTTTCCTCTTTAATTGCACGCCAGCGGATCGGGGTTCAGACTCCATGATAGCTTTGACTTAAAGCTATTTATTAGTTGGTCGGAGCCGGAACTTTTATGTCTCTTGCTTGGTCCAACGGGATTCAACTGTTGGTTTTCTTTTGCTCCAGTGTTCCTGTTGCATTGCACTGGATGGCTCAGTGAGTTTTATAGTCGAGTCCTCATCCTTGTTTTAACTTTGCTTTAATCGTGATTTCTTTGTTTACCGAGTTGGTTCGCTGGTGAGTTAGAAAACCTTCGCGCGGACCAAACACATACTTGCTTGAATCACAGTGAAAGTGAGGGTGAGGGTTGGGATCACGTACAGTTAACTTAAACACACCAGTAATTTTTACTGACCGTTCCAAGTCGGTACTTTTGCTGTGATTCCTTTATGTTTTGTATTGGTGGTTCTGATTCTTTTCCTAATCATATATGTTGTTACGTTGATGATTCTGATTCTTCCCCTACCTTTTGGTTGTTCATTTTTAGTTACGTTCGTCCTTCCGGTTTAATGTTTGTCATGTTGGTGATTCTGATTCTTTCCCCATTAATATCAGGCTTTCCAGTGGCCCTAAAATACCTAAAAAAATCCTAATTTTTAAGGTCTCCCTAAAATTCCTAAAAGAAAAAAAAACACTCAAAAAGTTCCAAATTCCTAAAAAAGCCCTTATTTTTTTTTAAATTATCCCTAATTTTTCAGGTTTCTGACTGAATTAAAAGAATTTTTGGCGCAGTCATGAAATTTAAACCAATTAACTTATTCTTTATGTTTCATCTACAGAGGATGCTTCTGTTGGTTTCCATGTGTTCCCAGGCAACAGCTTTATGAAGCATAGTTATAGACCATAGTTTTTTTATAACACTTTTGTCCATAGCTGAAACAGCGTTTGTTAAACATATGTGTTATATCCAAACAGAAATGTGTATATCATGACCACTTATGGTCATTTTTCTATATCTGTACATTTTTAGCTCACTTGGCTGAAGTCCAGGAAGAGCTAATTCACTACCTCTTGCATTTCCATTTGAGTTGGAGTTGGTCTCTACATTTGAGTTAAAAAAAATTGAGATCACATATTTTCCAAACCATACAACGGATTTGGTGATAACAGATATAGGTCCAAACTTCAATTCAGCTATACCCCCACCCATGCTCAAGGTCACAGACTCAAAACTTATCTGCTTTGATTTTATGTGGAAGTTATTAAGATCATATAGTTTCCAAACCGTAGCCAATATTAGGATGGAAGTTGCTCATAATTCAGAAATACCCACAGCTGTGCCTTTTACCTCAAGGTCAAGGTCATAGACTGAAAAATGCTATGCTAAAGTTTGAAGTTTTTATGGAGCTTATATTTTCCTAAAGGTATTGTTCATATTTGGTTTGATGATAGATATAGGACCAAAGTTATATTCAGCAATACCACTACCTTTTCCTATGGCCTCAAGGTTAAGGTCACAGACTTAGAGAAATTCTACCTATTCTAAGGATTTATGCAAGTTTTTTAAGATAAATTTTCAAAACTATATATAGCTGTAGTTCATATTTGGTAAGATGATGTGTATATATGTCCACAATTTTATTCAGCAATACAGCCACCCATATTCATGACCACAAGGTCAAGGTTACAGACATATAAATTATGATAAAGGTTTAAGGAGCTCTGTCCCATATTTTCCAAACCATATCATGAATGTCGCTCATATTTGGTATGATGATGAATATACATCTAACGTTTTATTCAGTAATGATGCTTGTATTTGCTATGTTGATGGCTATAGGTGAAAATTTTTATTCAGCAATACCTCCATCTGTGTCATGGCCTTATGGTCACGGTCTTGGACTTTGAAATTCCGTGCTTAAGTTTTTATAGAGCTCTATCTACCAAACCATACAATGGATTTGGTTCATATTTGGCTAGGTGATATAAATCCACAGTATACCCATGCTTGTTGCCTCAAGGTTAGCTATTGAAAATTTCTTTGTTAAAATTTTACTTGAAAGTTTGATGAATCATATTTTCCAAACCATATGATGATTTTGGTTCATATTTGATATACTGATAGGTTTAATCAAAGTTTTATTCAGCAATACCCACATGTGTGTCCATGGCTTCATGGTCAAGGTCACAGACATAGAAACTATATGTTAAATTTTTGTGCTCAAATTTTTTACCTACATATAGGGGCTTATGGTATTTTATGTTACAGTTTTGTTGTAAAAACTTTAACACCTCATATTTTCCAAACCATACATTGGATTTCATTTATATTTTGTGTGAAAATAGATGCATGTATGATTTCAAAGATTTCATTCACCAATATTCCCACCCTGCCCATTGTTTATTTGGTGCAATGTCATGGATATGATTCAGCAATATCTATCTATCTATCTATCTTCTTATACTGAGTCGGTCATATCTGGCCATTACCTCAGTTGATTGGGTGGCTAAATTTAGAATTTAGCTGAAAAAAAAGAGAGAAGCACTGGATGCGTCCTTAAAACTATTTACAATCTGCATAACAGAGGTATCCTAAAACGCATACCTCCGAGTCCCAATCTTACACTGTGCGGGCTTTGAACTCTTCTGCGGACTTGGCATTCACCGCAGAGGAGGGAAGACTATTCCATTGGGGAATAGTTCTAGGAAAGAACGAGTTCTTCAGGGCATCACTATAGGACTGGTATCTACGATATTGTGAGTCGTTTACTTTTGATGCCCTTGTTTGGGTCGACACTGTTACAGGGGTCAAGTACCTATCTTTATCAATAGACACTGAATCAGAGTGTATCTTGTAGAAGAAGGTTAAAGAGGACTGCTCACGACGGGCCTCCAGGGACGGCCACTCTAGCTCATTAAGCATGTCACCGACGCTACTTCTATTTCGCCATCGCCTACAGGTCCATCGAGCAGCTGTCCTCTGCACCTTCTCCACCTGCTGAGTCTGAGTTTTAACATAGGGATGCCAAATGGGTGATGCATATTCAAGTTGAGGGCGAACCAATGTTTTATATGCAACATCCTTTGTCTGCCTAGGTGCAAAAGCCAAGTTCCGTCTAAGGAATCCTAAAGTCCTAGTAGCTTTAGATGTAATCTCTGAGATATGTTGACCCCAATCAAGATCGTCAGTGATGGTGATACCAAGATATTTGGCGGATTGAACAGGCTCCAAAATTTGCTGGTGAAGAGTATAGTCAAACTTAATTTGCTTGTCCGGAGGGTGTCGTGACACCCTCATTGAGTGACATTTGGCCACATTGAACTTCATTTGCCAATCGGCCTCCCACTGTGCAAGTTGATCCAGGTCATCTTGTAAAATAAGACAGTCAGAAGGAGAATATATGTTCCTATACAGGACACAATCATCAGCAAACAAACGGACCGATGACCTGATATTATCGGGGAGATCATTAATGAAAACCAAGAAAAGGACCGGTCCAAGGACCGAACCTTGGGGGACTCCAGATAGGACAGGGACTGGATCAGACGCTTGGCCATCAAGTACAACTTGTTGTGAGCGCCCAGAGAGCCATGAGCTAATCCGTCTATGTGTGGATCCTCTTATCCCATAGTACTCCAGTTTATGTAATAGCCTTCTGTGAGGTACCTTGTCAAAGGCCTTAGCGAAGTCCATGATGATCAAGTCAGTCTGTTTGTGGCCACGGTTTATGGCCCCATCCAGATTGCTCACAATGTCATGGTAAAATTAAACAAGCTGCGTTTCGCAAGACCTTTGACTCCGGAAACCATGTTGACAGTCAGCAAGAATGCTCTCAAAGGCTAAGTGCTTGTTGATGTTGCTTACTAATATATGCTCCAGGGTTTTGCAACAGATGCATGTTAGCGACACTGGTCTATAATTTGCTGCATCATATTTTTCCCCTTTTTTATAGACCGGGGTAACATTTGCTTGTCGCCAGTCATCTGGTACAGTGCCCTGGGCAAGTGATTTATTGAAGATAAAGGCCAGCACAGGAGATATTTCAGCACTACATTCCTTAAGTACCCTGGCATTCAGGTCATCGGGCCCAGATGCCTTATGTATCTTGAGCTTACCTAACAGTTTAGCGACCCCATTGGGGTCAACTGTTATGTCCCCCATAGAGGGGAATGGACTTGCACCTTTAGATGGTAGCTCACCATCAGTTTCACGCGTAAATGCTGATTGAAACTGTTTATTGCAAATATTAGCCTTATCGCGCGCATCTGTTTTTAGAATTCCATTTTCCCTTAGCGAAGTGATCACAAACGCATCCTTTTTCAGGGACTTAACGAATGACCAAAACTTTTTAACTTTACCATTCTTTTGGGGGCTATCGGGATCTATATTGTCATCTTCAAAGGTAAAGATGCTGGAAACATGCTTCCAATATGCATCTCTTATAACCTTTTGCACATGTGCTCTGAACCGTTTGTAATGGTTCTTAACGTCAGGGCTGCTAGACTTGTGAGCACGAAAATACATTCTATTGCGTCTTCGGATGAGATGCTTGATCGTGTTATCGATCCATGGTGCCCTATATTTTGTTTTGGTCATTTTCGTTGGTATAAATCTTTCCATTGCCGTGGTTAATTCGGACTTAAAACTGACCCACAAGTCATTAACTGACATGTGTGAGAGGTCAGAGGAAAGGAACGAATCCTTAAATCGCGCCATATGGTCTCGCAGACCATCCATATCCGCACGTTTGTAGAGAAAAACTTTACGCGGGACTTGTCTGATTTGTTTAGCTTTTATGTCATACTCAACAAGGACTATGTCATGATCATCTTTGCCAATCGGGGGCATCCCCTTAACTCGGCTTACTGGGGATGGAGAATTTGTAAACAATAAATCAAGGGTCTTTTCTTGCCGGGTGGGTATGTTAACAACTTGGGTCAGGCAGTGTTCTTTAATTATGTCCAAAAGTTGTTGCTGTGTCTGCCTTCCACTTCAGACTAAGCCAGCTTTCCGGGCAAGCTATGCTGTCTGATGATAGCTCTTGTTAGGATCCTTCAATATACAAAACCATCTTAAAGGCATCTTTCAATGAACAGAGTTATAAAGAGGTTTAGGTGTACTTCATTGAGTGATGATGATAGTGAGAAACTAACTTTTAACAAATGGGTAGATATTAAAGTTAGTTGTAATATCTCAAGGGTTATCAACATTTTATATGTAAACCAGTTCATAATTTTTATTTTTAGCCCTAATTTTCCTAATTTAGCCCTTATTTTTGCAAAAATAGCCCTAATTTTTTTGCAAAAACAGCTCTAATTTTAGCCCTAATTTTTTGCCAGATAGCAGCTGGAAAGCCTTCATTGTGTATATTGCTCCTATATAGTCTGAGACACCACCTGTTTGGGAAAGAGCTGCTGACCCGGTTTACCTGTTGTCCATTTTGTTTACTGTCGTCACTCCATGTTTGGTGAAATTGCGAGAAGAATGTGGGACCTGATTGTATCAGTTCCTTATCGTTTCTCTTTTTAATTTTCAACTAGGTATTCAAGAATTTCATAGAAAGAATGTTATGGCTGGTATCGTAGACAAGGTCGCAAACAATGCCGACGTATTTAGTGACGGCTTCACTTTGTTAACACTCTTATGCAAGAATTGTGTGGTATAGTAGTCGCAGATAAGATTGACTAGGCGGAGCTATCTTTGGTACCTGCCTTTGGAATGTTCTGTTACAAAAGGTAAATCAAGTCAACTTCTTTTGGCCCCCGCCCATCGGGGCTTGAAGAAATATATTGGCTGCACGATGCTTCCACGCAGAGCTAAATTCGACCCGCACATGAATACTGGTAAACCGCTAAGAGGATCTAAGCCTGCCCAGGTAAAGCGGTGCGAGTCGAACCGACCATGCTTATAAACCCTATTGGTTTCATTGGGCGACAGGGCTTGAGATGTCATTTCATCTCAACGTCGGGTAAAAGTCCCACAAAATTGGAAGCAACGTCTCCAAAATGACCTTTACAGTGTTGACGGGGACGTTAAACCTCAAAACAAACAAACAAACAAAAGTGAACTAATTGTGTGAATTCAACTGTAACACGAACAAAGCTGTGGCGTATATGGCCAGTTGGTCCGCTTGCAAAAAACATGCGAAAGGCACTCTACCGAACCTTCTGGTGACCTCAGCGAATTTTGCATATATTGACAACATTCGAACAACTCCGCTTAGTCAATCTTATCTGCGACTATACTATGCAATTGTTTCTGAACTATAGCCCTCGGCTGCAGAGAGGTCTGTGGTTAATAAACATACCTATCATTCTGCCACCAACTGTTTGTGATAAAGAAGGCCAAGAATGCCTTCCTACGCTCCCTAAGTGTTGAACTTCGCCATTTCTGTGGTATCGATATCTACACGTCTATCTGTTACGCTTTGCATACAGTAAAAAGATCCTGAAATGTTATATAAAGCTTCAGCATGGTAAGTAACTGGACCCGTACTTTTTCATTTTTAACGTCTGGATTCTCCTTGCGGCGTCATTCCCCATTTGGGACTTAGGTTATAATAAAAAATGTTGAGTACCGTGTACGCACAACTCTTGATACAGTTTTATAACGATCAGTTTGAAACTTTGCAGACTTTTTAGTCATAATCTGTAGTTAACCTTAGCACTTCTGTCAATTCAGTTTTTGTCTCTTTTTCTGACATTTGAACCAAGCCATTTTGGGGGTCTTTACTATTTCTATAGTGCTTATTGTGGGTACCTTGTGTGCAACTCGACAAACACTTTTATACCGATCAATTGAAACCTTGCAGCCTCTTTCATTATGGTCTCTAGATGGACATTTTGAACAGGCATTATCATCAATTCAAGTTTTGTTACTTTATTCGACTAGTCAACTTAGCCATTTTGGTTGGGGCTTAAATACTGTTTGATCACATGTGAGACGCCACTGTCTTCAATGGTTTATCTCCGGGTACTCCGGGTTACGTCCACCGCTGATTAACGATCGGCTCGAAATAAGTGAACAAATCTGGGCCGTTTAACCAATTCCAAAGAAACAAATACTAATAATGTGCATTACCGTGTGTACTTTGTGTGCACAACTCCTAATCGTCGCCAATTTAATTTTTTCACTTTTATTTTCGACTTTTGAACTTAGCCATTTTTTGTTGCGAACGAATCAGAATCAGAATTGTTACTGGTGACACGTCAAATGACATTCATTCACCAGGACCTGTGATGGGAAGTTAGTCCCTAGCTCTAACCAAACAGGTAAACTTAACTGCACAATACTCAGCACCTTCAGCTGCTGAAATAATCGAATCAGGAAAGGCATTCCAATCTCTAATGGTTCGGGGGAAGAATGATTCTTTATAGATGTCAGTACTTGCAGTAAAGGCCTGAAACGCCAATGAATGGTGATTTCTACAGTGTCTAGCTGGGAGAACAAGGCCATCTGTTGGAATGCTGGCAGCACCTTCTAAACCTTTGCGTAAAAATATGAGCCTACTGTCTTTTCTCCTTTTCTTGGGAGACTCCCGTCTAAATTTTCCTAGTATGCCATTCATGCACCCAGTTTCTAGCAGCTCTGTTCTTGACTTTTTCAATTTCTTCATTAAGGACCACTCCACTGGGGTCCCAGATGCAACTACTATATTCCAAGATTTGGCGAACAATTCCTTTATATGCTGCCTCTTTTACATCCTGAGGATACTGATGAAGATTTCGCCTCGGGATACCAAGCGTTCTATTTGCCTTAGTATACATGTTGCTCAAATTGTGTGTGAGGGTCACGCCCATGTATTTAATGGAATCCACGTTCTTGAGGACCACTCCTTCTAAAGTGTAAGAAGTCTCAATTTTATTTTCTTCTCTTCCTAGTTATCTGGATAATATTGCATTTAACTGGCTGAAATTTCAAGCCCCATTTTCGTGCCCAACATTCTAATTTATCTATATCATTCTAAAGTGTCAGTGAGTCCTCTGTATCTCTAAGTTCCCTGTAGCAAACATAGTCGTCTGCGAACAGTCTTATTTCTGAGTCAGTGTCAGTGACAATACCCTTGGTGTACAGGGTGAATAACAGTGGACCAAAAACAGGAACTCCAGACAAAACTGGTGCCGAATGTTAAATAAATGTTTAATGGAAAGCATATATATGTGTCGTTGAGGGTATGATGTTTTAAAAACTCATTTTTGTCTGAAAAATAAGAATTCTTAAACTCGTCTGCTTTGAAAATTTGCAGGACACTTTATGGATAATAGCACACTCGCGATCGTTCAGCTGACTCATTGATTCTTGTATCAAGTTTCTCTATTTCCGGTACTGGACCCAACTAGAGCGCTTTCGCTTCTTCAAACCTACACTTAATCAAAGCGCCAAAGGCACTGAAATGACAGATTCTATGAGAAAATCAAAACACTGTGAAAACTTACAGACAACCTTTCTAAAAAGATCTTAAAATTTAGAAAAGTAGTTCTGCAAATTCCATTGTATGATATGTTTGCAGATGTCTATACACCGGTGGTATCATGAAATGCCATTCGATGTTTCAAATTTTGGAAAGAAACTATTTACGTTTTCAAAACCAAACATTAAAATTCAAGTTTTAACAATGCTACTGTCAATTAGTAACATTTTTGTCTGGTCGGTTGTGGATACCTCCCCCCAAAAGATACTCTATTTTTCACGAAGAGATCGGAGGAGAAAGGCCGATCAGTCCAGTACATGAATTCCATTGGCTTGAAGGCATTTTTGAGTAAGAACAGCACTATAAACCTGCTGGATTAGATATCCCGAATTCTGAGCGTAAACAAATAAATGGAACCACGTGCGGCCGACGCACTTGATTGATGTAACGTCTCGCTGTTCAGTTAACGTCTCAGCCATGATCTTGAATGTTCTTTATGTCGCTAGCTACATGCAATAGCTCGACATACCATTTCGCTTATTCCATCCGATATGTCATGCCCTATTACGCACGGCGTCGCCTCGGCATACCTTACACCTATATGTCGAAACATCCCGAAAGGACAATCGGCGTGATTCACGCCGAAGTGCGATGTGTCACTGAAACGCATATCACGCGAGTCGCTTAGACGCCAATATACATGTACGTATTTCATGCACCAGCGTTAGTGTTCCGTACTGTGTCGACGTCTTAATTTTGGTCACGACAGGGACGTCTAGCTCTCAAAAGTGCATCGCATAAGGGCGACGAACAGTGTCAGTGCTTATTAGTCGGTAGTTGAAACCCTTTGTTTATCTACAGGTACAGTGCAGCAGATGCCGGCGGAAATCTGCTTCGCATATGCGTCTGTCGGATGAATCGATCTTGACGTACTGACGTCGGTCTTCCGCTACGTCGACGTCCACTAGCGTTTTCTGTTGACAGTAAGATGTCGCTCCAACAGACGAATAGATCACACACATGTGGCACCCAAAATCAGAGTCAACGCCATCCGCTTTCCGACCAGCTTCTAACTGTCCATTAGAAGCCTCCGTGGTGTAGTGGTTATGCTACTCGCCTTGTAAGGGCTTGAGATGTCATTTCATCTCAATGTCGGGTAAAAGTCCCACAAAATTGGAAGCAACGTCTCCAAAATGACCTTTACAGTGTTGACGGGGACGTTAAACCTCAAATCAAACAAAACAAAAACTCGCCTTGTAAACTAGGGATCGCAGGATCGATCCCGGACTTCTCCAGACTTTCGGATGTGTCTTTAAACTGAGGTATCGTCTCCGTATGACCTTAGCTGTTGGTGGGACGTAAAACTCAAACACTCACCCACTCACTCTAACTGTCCAAGGTTTAATGAAAAAATTTGCAATACGTTCTCACTTGATGCTTTTTGAGAACAAAAACAATTTCTTCTTTTCTAGGCACGACTTTACATCACACATCAAAAGTTTGATCCTGAACATGTGGTTTCTATCAGTGCTGGTGTAAAGGTGGTACACAGGATCGTTGGCCCCCGCCCATCGGGGCTTGAAGAAATAGATGTGCTGCATGATGCTTCCACGCAGAGCTGAAACCGACCCGCACACAAGTACTGGTAATTTGCTTAGAGGATCTAAGCCTGCCCAGGCAAAGAGGTGCGAGTCGGACCGTCCATGCATATAAACCCTATTGGTTTCATTGGGCGGCAGGGCTTGAGATGTCATTTCATCTCAGTGTCGGGTAAAAGTCACACAAAATTGGAAGCAACGTCTCCAAAATGACCTATACAGTGTTGACGGGGACGATAAACCTCTAATCAAACAAAACAAAACACAGGATCGTGGCCGGAGTGGTAACCATACGTCACGGTTGATTGATTTAACCTTTTGAGCTTAAGGGCTTGGTGCCTAAGCGTGTTGTAATCATGCAATCGTTTGGTTTCAAAATCAAAGCACCGAAAGTGTTGGTGGGATGGGGTAAAAGTCCTGGGCTGAGATTAAACTGTTTAATTTAACTCTGAAATTCCAAACAAATAGTGAAGATTTTGATAAGAAGCGCGTTCTGCAGCGCCCGAACTTGGGTCTACACTGTTTGCCAAGCTCACCCTATGATTCCAGGATGGCCCTCTTCAGTCTTATGGAATACCCTGATCTCACTGCGGCTATTTTCTGCAAGAAAAAGGTTATTCTGAGAAGTCAGTGATAGTCACGTAGACCTTAGCTCTGAATCGTTTTTTTTATTAGTAACTTCGGGTCGGATGCCAAACAATCAACCCAAACATAGCCGGTGCTGATCTTGTTCTACATTTTTTGCATCAGTTACTAACATCCATTAAGTTTAAACGGGTCAGTCCAAGTTCTCGTTCATGACCAGCCTGCATTTAGAGACAATCGGCATGAGTGTTGTCAGTGCTTTGATTTATTCACTGCCTTGAGTTTCTGGAGTGTACTCTTCCATCACTGAAGTTGGGCTCATCCATTCTGCTAAATATGGCACCTAGAATTATATCACAGGACCTACACTAATTGCATAGGTATCTGTACCGTATTCCAGGGTTGAAAGGGACAGAGATTCTCGCAAAATCTGATATACATCTTGTTGTAACTGACCTAGACTTGACCTCGAATGTCGGAAAACCAATTAATATTCTGGTCTGCAGCCTACCGGCTGGTCTTTAAGAATTAAATATTGACAGCACTGTTAGAAAACAGTGTAAAACCTGAGCAGACGTCTGAGCAGGTGCCGCATTGATCTGGGTATACAGTCTCGCATGATGCGGCTGATTCATATGAAATGCTAAATCTATTCTCTGAAAGGTAAGATAAAATCGTCAAGTCGTCTGCTTCAAAAGTTTGTATTGCGATTATAGGATGTACAATTTTGATAACTGCGCCAAACCGGACTACATTTTTGTGCGGACTCATATTTCATCGGCGGTCAAAGCCGGAAGAAAGTCGTAAGAAAGCCGGAACTACTTTACAACACGCAGGATAACTAGAAATGACAGAATGAATCTGTCATTAAAAATGACATGACAGTACTAGGGTGATGCTAAACGCGGCGTCTGATCAGGGTATATATTTCTAATTCAAATGGTTTAAAGGGGGTCTTTCAAGGTATAGGAAATTTGCACTCGTTTCTGCCCACGCTTGGATTTTGATGAAATTATGCACAATAATTGCCTGGGTATAACCATTTTAATTAAGATGCATTCACTTTTAAATTTTATTTCCGTAGTAAATTTATTACATATTCTATGAATTCTCTATCACTGTTACGGGATGGAATAGGAAACCTCTCTGGTGCTTATGCACATCTAAATTATTTTAGTAGATATATGGTAGGGCGGTGCGAGTGAAATATTTTAGGTGAAATATGGTAGGCAAAATGTGCTGCTCCATGCACAAGTCATGCACATATCATACGATGTATGCATGAGTGGTTTGTGGAGATCTGTTTTTACAATACAGGGGGCCGCTATAAGGCTGAGTTCTATAAAATTTGCCTAAAAATCGTCAACCGCCAAATTGTGCCATATATGATTTTCATACCCGTCACGTGTTCTGTGGGTGTTCATTTTGACAGGAGTCATGGCATTGATTTATAGGGCCGTTTCATCAATTTTTCCTATGGGAAATATACTATTTGAACGCAAATCCATTATCTACTCGATTTTTGCTATCTAGCTTCATTTGTGGACGGTATCTCCACCTCGCCACGATTTTAGCAAGCTAATATGAGTATGCATGATTTTCTGGTAGTATTCATAGATATAAAAACCCTGAGAAAAACGAACACTTTAGCATCAGGTCAAGTTGTAACGAGTATACGCAACATTGTGTCGGGAAATTGAAAGTATATTGAAAGGTATGTTAAATCTATGTTTAGTATTATTTTGTATGAACATGCTTGTAGGTTTTGGAGGGGTTTACTTCTAGTATACCCCAACTTTCTGAAGCCTATGCTGAATTCACTGTTGAAGCCTGTAGTGATTAGGCTACTAGCTTTGCCAGCTAGACGTCGCAGGATCGATCCCAGGCTTCTCCAGTAGTAGAATGAGTCTTTCTAAGTGAGGTCCTGTCTCATTCTGACCCTGGATGTTGGTGAGACGTAAAGTTTGGACACCCGCTCATTCTAGATTCATTTAGGCTTTTAGACCCCTTTTGTAGAATGTAATTAATAAACGCCGGGTCACTTGTTTGACCCATGTCTTTTGACTAGCTGTTGTTAGAAAACCGTGGTTCCGTCACAATATGATATTAGGTGTAGAGGGGACGTAAACTTAAGACGGGTTTAACCATATCTTCATCATCAGGGCAAACTCTTACAAGAGCCTGTCGGGTTATCCGTGATGATGAACCGTAATGAATTTTATTTTACAAGCGTGTTCACGTTGATTAGAAATAATTTTGTTCAAGAAGAATTACGAGTTCATTTTGTAATGATGCCGTTTTTGTCTGATAACTCAGTTTGTGCATGTATGTACATATACAGAACGTGATGATGATAAGTGGGAGTATTTGGTCGCCACACGTCATAACGGCCTGAGTGGCGGGGATGACGTCAGCTTCGTCATCGGCGTCGCGAGGACGGTTGTGACGGGGTGCCTACCAAATACAGAGAGAATTTACGGCAAACAGTGTTGGCCCTTATGAGACACTAACAAATGTTGTGGATTATAGATGAAAATCTTCTGTTTGTAGTTTCTATCTGTTATTAATGTAATGAATTTGTGAATAGCTATATTTGTGAGCCGTGTCGCGGAGAAGGATATGAAATAGAGATTGTTATGTTTCCTGTAATTGGCGGCTGACCAGGTAGCGCAAAGGCGTGGTCTGTTCAATTGCCTCTTACTTGTGATAATGTAGTGAGCACAAATTTGATGAGTATTATGCTCAGTAGTAGTGAGCATTAATTGATTTCTGTAGTGCTCAGTAAGGAAACATGAACTTTGAGTATTATTGTGTCGGGCGCTGGGTGCTGATAATTTGATGCACAGTCAAGTTGAGTTCTGCTGTACGGTTATTTGTCGCATGCACTAATCAGCCTGTATGTCTGGTCGGCGCATGCGCAATAACGGTATATGCATGAACATATTCTTACTTCTCCGGGAGGGGGATCATGATATAGCATGTATGTTTTGTGAACTGTGTCTTAGTCCAGTTATCGTAATTTGCAGGCACAACAATGTGTGGTGACCTGCTGCTCCCTGCCTTATAGCAGCAGGTACTGGTACGACGCTGGGGGTTAGGGTCCAGCAAGGGCGGACAGACCACCGTAAGCAGCGCATACCATTGTCCATTGTGAACAAATGTGAGACCATTCAAATGGAAGAGGTCAATTAAATAACCTGCAGGTGATTCAGACGAATCAGATTAGTGCGAACGCTAAATGTTATAAACTGGCCAGTCGCGTCTTGAGTTGTTTCTTTTTTTTGTTTTTGTTGTTGTTTTTGTTGTTTGCTTCTGTAGGTATTCACGTCACCCGTTCCGAGCACAGAACATTGACTAGAAAAAGAGCAACTAATTGGCCCCAAATTGAGATTAATGAAACTACTCTTATAGATGATGGGAGTCACACACATCTAGGAATCACCTTAACTTCTAATGGAACTTGGACTGAACACATTAACAATATCTATCAGAAAGCAGCATACAGACTAAATATCATGAGAATGTTAAAACATGACCTGGACAGAAATTCACTCAACAGATTCTATATTGCATTTATAAGACCCATTTTAGAATATGGAAGCATAATCTGGGATAACTGCACAAAACAACAATCTGACTTATTAGAATCACTTCAGAAAGATGCTGCTAGAATTGTTACTGGATTGCGCAAGGGAACATCCCAAGATGTACTTTATAATGAACTTGGCTGGGCATCACTGTCAGAAAGAAGGAAAAACAATAAACTTATTCAGTTTTTTAAAATTCTTAACAATGAAGCACCTTCTTATCTTGATGATATCTTGAAGAAATTTAATGACCATCAATCAGATTACCCTTTAAGAAACCAACAGCTGAAACACCCAACACCAAGAACAACATCTTATAAAAATAGTTTTTTTATATCAACTACAGATTTATGGAATAGTATTGATACCAATCTGGCAAATGCAACCTCCCTTTACTCCTTCAAAAAAGTGTTAAAAGATAGGATTAAAAAACCACCTAAACATTACACATATGGTGAAAGAAAATATAACATTATCTTGTGTCAGCTGCGTAATCATAAAAGCCAACTTCAATTTGACCTCTTCAATGACCATTTATCCGAAGAATTTACCTGTGACTGTGGTGCTATTGAGACTAGACGTCATTATTTGTTGGAATGTCCACTGTTTGCAGACCAACGAGTAGAACTGATGAATTCCCTGGTCTCTCATCCTGAAATATACAGAGCAATCAAGGTGGATGACAGCAGCCTATTGTTTGGTAGTCCAGAATTACCTATACCTCTCAACAATAGTTTAACTGCAATAGTTATTAACTACATTAGGAAGACGGCACGGTTTTAATAATATTCATAATCAATACATGTATACGACTGCATACTAACATAACATCTAAATGACAGGTACATGTCAATTGGCAATCTCCTTATTGTGCTCCAAACATATGCTGTGGGTGCTCAACAGGGCCGCCTCAGGGTGAAATATGGTAGGCAAAATGTGCTGCTCCATGCACAAGTCATGCACATATCATACGATGTATGCATGAGTGGTTTGTGGAGATCTGTTTTTACAATACAGGGGGCCGCTATAAGGCTGAGTTCTATAAAATTTGCCTAAAAATCGTCAACCGCCAAATTGTGCCATATATGATTTTCATACCCGTCACGTGTTCTGTGGGTGTTCATTTTGACAGGAGTCATGGCATTGATTTATAGGGCCGTTTCATCAATTTTTCCTATGGGAAATATACTATTTGAACGCAAATCCATTATCTACTCGATTTTTGCTATCTAGCTTCATTTGTGGACGGTATCTCCACCTCGCCACGATTTTAGCAAGCTAATATGAGTATGCATGATTTTCTGGTAGTATTCATAGATATAAAAACCCTGAGAAAAACGAACACTTTAGCATCAGGTCAAGTTGTAACGAGTATACGCAACATTGTGTCGGGAAATTGAAAGTATATTGAAAGGTATGTTAAATCTATGTTTAGTATTATTTTGTATGAACATGCTTGTAGGTTTTGGAGGGGTTTACTTCTAGTATACCCCAACTTTCTGAAGCCTATGCTGAATTCACTGTTGAAGCCTGTAGTGATTAGGCTACTAGCTTTGCCAGCTAGACGTCGCAGGATCGATCCCAGGCTTCTCCAGTAGTAGAATGAGTCTTTCTAAGTGAGGTCCTGTCTCATTCTGACCCTGGATGTTGGTGAGACGTAAAGTTTGGACACCCGCTCATTCTAGATTCATTTAGGCTTTTAGACCCCTTTTGTAGAATGTAATTAATAAACGCCGGGTCACTTGTTTGACCCATGTCTTTTGACTAGCTGTTGTTAGAAAACCGTGGTTCCGTCACAATATGATATTAGGTGTAGAGGGGACGTAAACTTAAGACGGGTTTAACCATATCTTCATCATCAGGGCAAACTCTTACAAGAGCCTGTCGGGTTATCCGTGATGATGAACCGTAATGAATTTTATTTTACAAGCGTGTTCACGTTGATTAGAAATAATTTTGTTCAAGAAGAATTACGAGTTCATTTTGTAATGATGCCGTTTTTGTCTGATAACTCAGTTTGTGCATGTATGTACATATACAGAACGTGATGATGATAAGTGGGAGTATTTGGTCGCCACACGTCATAACGGCCTGAGTGGCGGGGATGACGTCAGCTTCGTCATCGGCGTCGCGAGGACGGTTGTGACGGGGTGCCTACCAAATACAGAGAGAATTTACGGCAAACAGTGTTGGCCCTTATGAGACACTAACAAATGTTGTGGATTATAGATGAAAATCTTCTGTTTGTAGTTTCTATCTGTTATTAATGTAATGAATTTGTGAATAGCTATATTTGTGAGCCGTGTCGCGGAGAAGGATATGAAATAGAGATTGTTATGTTTCCTGTAATTGGCGGCTGACCAGGTAGCGCAAAGGCGTGGTCTGTTCAATTGCCTCTTACTTGTGATAATGTAGTGAGCACAAATTTGATGAGTATTATGCTCAGTAGTAGTGAGCATTAATTGATTTCTGTAGTGCTCAGTAAGGAAACATGAACTTTGAGTATTATTGTGTCGGGCGCTGGGTGCTGATAATTTGATGCACAGTCAAGTTGAGTTCTGCTGTACGGTTATTTGTCGCATGCACTAATCAGCCTGTATGTCTGGTCGGCGCATGCGCAATAACGGTATATGCATGAACATATTCTTACTTCTCCGGGAGGGGGATCATGATATAGCATGTATGTTTTGTGAACTGTGTCTTAGTCCAGTTATCGTAATTTGCAGGCACAACAATGTGTGGTGACCTGCTGCTCCCTGCCTTATAGCAGCAGGTACTGGTACGACGCTGGGGGTTAGGGTCCAGCAAGGGCGGACAGACCACCGTAAGCAGCGCATACCATTGTCCATTGTGAACAAATGTGAGACCATTCAAATGGAAGAGGTCAATTAAATAACCTGCAGGTGATTCAGACGAATCAGATTAGTGCGAACGCTAAATGTTATAAACTGGCCAGTCGCGTCTTGAGTTGTTTCTTTTTTTGTTTTTGTTGTTGTTTTTGTTGTTTGCTTCTGTAGGTATTCACGTCACCCGTTCCGAGCACAGAACATTGACTAGAAAAAGAGCAACTAATTGGCCCCAAATTGAGATTAATGAAACTACTCTTATAGATGATGGGAGTCACACACATCTAGGAATCACCTTAACTTCTAATGGAACTTGGACTGAACACATTAACAATATCTATCAGAAAGCAGCATACAGACTAAATATCATGAGAATGTTAAAACATGACCTGGACAGAAATTCACTCAACAGATTCTATATTGCATTTATAAGACCCATTTTAGAATATGGAAGCATAATCTGGGATAACTGCACAAAACAACAATCTGACTTATTAGAATCACTTCAGAAAGATGCTGCTAGAATTGTTACTGGATTGCGCAAGGGAACATCCCAAGATGTACTTTATAATGAACTTGGCTGGGCATCACTGTCAGAAAGAAGGAAAAACAATAAACTTATTCAGTTTTTTAAAATTCTTAACAATGAAGCACCTTCTTATCTTGATGATATCTTGAAGAAATTTAATGACCATCAATCAGATTACCCTTTAAGAAACCAACAGCTGAAACACCCAACACCAAGAACAACATCTTATAAAAATAGTTTTTTTATATCAACTACAGATTTATGGAATAGTATTGATACCAATCTGGCAAATGCAACCTCCCTTTACTCCTTCAAAAAAGTGTTAAAAGATAGGATTAAAAAACCACCTAAACATTACACATATGGTGAAAGAAAATATAACATTATCTTGTGTCAGCTGCGTAATCATAAAAGCCAACTTCAATTTGACCTCTTCAATGACCATTTATCCGAAGAATTTACCTGTGACTGTGGTGCTATTGAGACTAGACGTCATTATTTGTTGGAATGTCCACTGTTTGCAGACCAACGAGTAGAACTGATGAATTCCCTGGTCTCTCATCCTGAAATATACAGAGCAATCAAGGTGGATGACAGCAGCCTATTGTTTGGTAGTCCAGAATTACCTATACCTCTCAACAATAGTTTAACTGCAATAGTTATTAACTACATTAGGAAGACGGCACGGTTTTAATAATATTCATAATCAATACATGTATACGACTGCATACTAACATAACATCTAAATGACAGGTACATGTCAATTGGCAATCTCCTTATTGTGCTCCAAACATATGCTGTGGGTGCTCAACAGGGCCGCCTCAGTGAGGAGACCGTGATGGGTACCATCAACTTGACTGTTTGGGTTGAAGATAAAAAAAAAAAATATATTCTGTAAACCCCACCTTTTATAAGAGGCTGACCCTGAATGAATAACTGGGCTAAATTAAAGCTGTGCAGACCCAGATCAGATTGATCCTAGTCTGACTGAGGACTGGCCATTTGGCGAGACGAACGAACTTTCTGCCTGAGCTTAGTGCTGGGGGGGATAAACAAACTTATTAAACTGAGGTGATTTGTAGCAAATCCTAACAATGTCAAAATCTTTAAGATCTTTCACCTTGCCTTGTGGTCAAGGGAGATAAACAGCTCTCGTCACCGAGACTTTTGTATTGCAAATATAAATCTCCCTTTTCCACTGAATACATATGACATTCTCACACGCAGCTCGTTATTATTATAATAACGGCCGACATAACGGTTAAAGAATTAGTAACATACCTGAAACTGACCTACATTTCCCAAAAATAACGGTGGAAAATTTCTGGAACAGGAGTCGCCCTCGGCGTAGACTTAACACAATGCACCTAAGTTTTTATCCGGCGTCGTATACCACTCACGTAGGAGGGTCGTTCAAAAACTCATGTGCTCTCTTCCTGCTATGAGGGGTAATTAGTCTTCAGCAGTGATGAACGAGTCTCTCTCTCTCTCTCTCTCTCTCTCTCTCTCTCTCTCTCTCTCTCTCTCTCTCTCTCTCTCTCTCTCTCTCTCTCTCAACTGGAGGTAGCCTAAATGGAGGGTAGGCGCAAACTCTAATCTTTTTGTGATCATATTTACACTTAGTTTACACATTCCCCACTCCCAACGGACATATGGTGTTGTAATGACGTAGTATCGGCGACGACGTTGATGTGACGTCGTTTCAGCGTTGTGTGGCCGCTGGGTCTTTGTCACACAAATTACGTACCTGCGCGTATGGCTGAGATCATATCTGATCACACATAATGGAATACATTAAATTCAAATGCCGACCTTCTCAAGTATTCTGCGTAATGATCATGTATATATCTTAAAGATTACTAAGGCTACCTCTATGATTTATATATATGTTTAGTCGGACTCCCAGGGTCGGACTATACTTCATACATTACCAGCTTATTGTTTCATGCTTAAGCTCTTTCCACACCAGTAGAAAAAAAAAGACATGAATTTAAATATACATAGAATAAGATAAAACTGATATTATTTACATATCTAAGAGTGTCATGATTTGGAGCTTAAGCATTCAGCTTGTCTTTACATGTTATCACCTCATATACTATGTTATTCTACTATATGTAACTTGCACTGACTTATATAAAGCATTTACATTACAGGACCGTCTTGGAGAGGATGAAGATAGGCCTAGCCTAATATCCAATCCACTGACATATTAGTACTATGTACCTGTGTATGTATGTATATGTATGTCATAAAATTTCTAATAAATAAATAAATAAATAAATAAATAAATAAAAGAACATTGTTTTGCCTTCGGAGTGGACGTCGTGAGTTGGCTACAGAAGCAACAAATTGTGATGTTTTGTGTTAGTAAGTGTTGTATATAGATACTGTAAATAATTCATGTAATTCATCTAATATCTTTCTTGTGCCTTACCCCACAGCTGCCCGTACACCTGTCAGAGATCACGCTCGTTTGTCTTGTCAACATGGGGGTTTGCGGGACGCCGTAAACCCACATGTGACAATCACAACAGAGAGTACTCTCATATAAACTTGTCTACAGTATTCAGAGTTTCATATATCAAATGCTGCTATGTTTTATGAATTAATGCCATAATTGGTGAGTTAGTTGATACTATGAATGACCTCATATGTCTAGTAATAGTGGCTGGGCATTCAGTTTTCTTTGATGGTGTCCCCATATTTCAGCTCCTATTTTTTTATTCATTAAAATTGTATATGCATTTTTACCATGTTCCAACTTTTGTCAAGACACCATTTAAGCATAAAAACTACCCACATATCCTAGGAACATGTTGATGAATTTTGATGGAAACTGAGGACCGGTAACATTATGGTTTAACAGACTGAATACTGATAGTCCTGATTCAGCAAAATGTGAAATTATATGATTTTCATGTTTTGGTCATGCTGTTTAATAATACTTTACTATTGCTTTCAATTTGGATGGCTATAGTATAGTATGGTTTTAGTAAGTAGTTCATAGCAAAATTATAAGTATTATTTCAAAACATCCTTTTCTGTAAATTTGCCCCCTATGGAACAAACTATTCTGTCCACAAACGTCATCAAACGCACCCATGTAATCTTATGCACAGTTTTCTTTCTGCTTTCTTGTCTAATTTGGTAATGGTGCTAAGGTGGTGTTTAGATTTAACATTCAAATCAACAACATACCAGTCACTTTAGATGTTGCTTCAGATTTTGTGAGATTTGTTATCCGACTCGAGATAAATGACTCTCAGGTCAAACTGTTGTTTGTGTATTTAACCCTAACTGTCCAGTTAAAAAGAAAGGTTTACTCTAGGGAAAATCAATAACACTTGTGATTACTTTTCCTGGACATTATGTTTTCAGAATTTGTATCTGCATATGCACTAGCCAATCTATCTTTTTTGAATAGCCCCTATGAACGAAATCAAACGGCTTCCTGAAGCTGTATTCCAAAGCCATTTAAATTTGCTTTTAGAATTCACATGGTCGTACATTTGTCAGTGTTCCAAACCTTTTGTGATCATGATTGAGTTGTCTATATATTTGTTCAGGTATTTCACTTCATTTACCTATCTCAGCAGTTGTTGCAGTAATTACAAAGCACATTATGTAAGATATCAAGAAGCATTTAAACTGTTGATAATAATTATTCAATCTGTGAGTAGTTATCGCATTACTCATAGGATTTTAACTTATTTTCAGTAAATACATTGTGATGCTTTTTTTCTGTCCAAACACTGCAATGCTCTTTCTAAGCTGAGAGATACATTGCACAGAAATGTATTGGTAATTATTAATGAACAAAAAGCAAGCAAGAGCAGTGCTTAAAGAAAACAGTGAACTTGCATTCAGCAGAAACATTCAAGAAGTGGTTGAAAGTTTTACAACCAGTAAAAAATACTAAAAGCTCGCTTCCGATAAATTAACCACTATATTGACAAAGTAAATAGAAAAAATAAGACACTAAAGAAACGTCAACAATTACAATTAAAAATCAAAAATGAGTTCCTTTAAGAGCAATGAAAACATTCATAAGAAAGAAGATGATGAAATACCAATGCAGAAAAGAGACATATTTATGCATGTGTACTATAAGGAAAGAAACTGTTTCTCTCCCTGTCAAATACCAAAATTTCTCTAGGTCATTGAACAGCTTTGTTTACACCAAATATTTTGCGCCACATCCATCAATGATATCTTTTGCAACAGAAACTCGATATCAGTGACATTTCGATTTTTGGAAATACTAACCAATAACCAGTGCTTCAGCTGAAGTGCACGACCCGCCAAATGTTTTTAGCTTTATGAGTGTTACCATATATGGGTATGGCGGCAATTTTGGTCATGTGACCTGGACCTAAAACGGTTCCCCCAATAAATGCGCCTTATCGTAAGGAGCAAAAATATATCTTATACTTTAGTACTGTATTCTGAATCGATTGCAGGATAAAATGCATTCTCACTTTTCCAATACAAAAGCATATGTGTCAAAGTTTGACCTAGGCACAAAAAAGGTCAAGGTCAACCCAGGGTCACCATTTTAGCAATTTATGATGGGCCTACGTCCCAGATGCTATTTATCAAGTTTCGAGGAAATCTGCCCAGTGGTTCTGGAGAAGACTATTTTTGAAGGGTTTTTACCATATATGGCTTGGCGGCCATTTTGGTCATGTGACCTGGACCCCATGAGCAAATTTTGGTGTCCCCCATCCCATAAAGGCTCCATATGAAATTTGACTTCAATCGGCCCATCGGTTTCCGAGGAGAAGCAGTTCGAAAATGTTCACATTTTTTCGCCTCGGCGAGGCTATACTAAATGAAATGTAATATTTCGCAAGTTCATTGGTTAGATCTTATTGTTATCTATCAGTATGCCAAAAATTGTTTAAATATTCCAAGCGGTTAAGTCACTATCATTAATTTTCACAAACGGGTTACGGAGGGACAGACAGACAGACCATATATGGCTTGGCGGCCATTTTGGTCATGTGACCTGGACCCCATGAGCAAATTTCGGTTTCCCCCATCCCGTAGAGGCTTCATATGAAATTTGACTTCAATCGGCTTAACGGTTTCCGAGGAGAAGCAGTTCGAAAATTTTCACATTTTTCGCCTCGGCGAGACTATACTAAATTGAATGTAATATTTCGCAAGTTCATTGGTTAGATCTCATTGATAACTATCAGTATGCCAAAATTGTTTAAATATTCAAAGCGGTTAAGTCACTTTCACCAATTTTCACAAACGGGTTACGGACGGACAGACAGACTAACAGAATGACACGGTGATTTTAGGGCACTTTTAGAAAATCAACCGACTTCAGTCGGTCATTTTGATTTGTATAATCTCATTTTTATTACGTAAGTGCTACGAATTGCCTTTTTGTAAGGTTCTTGGATGATTTCAATAAAATAGTAAATTTTGCAGAAACGACTTACATCCATTAAAGGTGTAAAACTACAGTGTTACCGGTTTCGGATTTTCATGAAATTTGGCATAGCTAAAGAAGATGCATATGGCAAGTTTTCCTAGCAAAATGAAATCTTGACAAAGACTAGAACAAATTTATCTTAGGGATTGAATTTTGATAATTTTTTAAAATTTTAATTAAAAAATGAGATTTTTGATAATTATTTTATCAGAAAATCTAAACTTTAATTAATTCAAAAGGTTTTTTAGTATCAAAGTAATGCCTATGGAGTTATGCATTCAATCTAGTTCACATATCTTGAAACTAAATAAAACATAAGATTTAAGACGCACTTAGTTAGAGACAGACACCTGCTCATGGAAGGAGTCAGTTAGAGTGGCCCCCTGAGTCCTACTTTGATTTATATAATTTATTAAATACATTTTTATAGGTTGTATATGCCGAGATATTAATATACAAAATTTAAAGAAAAAACATGCATGGGCACAGATGAAAGACCCCCTTTGATCTTTTTCGTCAAGTTATTCTCCTTTTTATGTACCCACGCCCGAAAGAACATAGCTCCCAGTGGCCGCACAACGTATGTACATCGTCGTATCAACGCGACGTTCATACGACGTTGCTAAGACGTAATGTGCCATCTATGAGAACTTATCTGCCAGATTATTAGCAGATGGGACTAGCACAGATTGTACTGAGCTAATTTAGAAATTTAGGGTTTTACCATGAAAATAAATAGCAGACAGGTTTATCTTTCTTTGTTTCTTCCTCTTTTTTCTTCGTTTCGTTGGGTAAAGGTGATGTGTATCTTCTGTCACTGGGGCGTCCAGTTGATATTGACTTTGTTTGTTTGATTTGGGGTTTAACGTCCCCGTCAACACTATATAGGTCATTTTGGAGACGTTGCTTCCAATTTTATGGAACTTTTACCCGACATTGAGATGAAATGACATCTCAAGCCCTGTCGTCAAATGAAACCAATAGGGTTATTTACATGGACGGACCGACTCGCACCGCTTTGCCTGGGCAGACTTAGATCCTCAAAGCGGTTTACCAGCACTCATGTGTGGTCGGTTTCAGCTCTGCGTGGAAGCATCATGCAGCCCATCTATTTCTTCAAGCCCCGATGGGCGGGGGGCGTGATATTGACTTACAGTTAGGCAATACCTGCTGTCCTTACAGCAGGTAACGGTAGAGGGGGTGTTGTTATTTCTTCTGTTTCTACACTTGCATTCATTTTCCTCTTTTTCCTCTGTCGCTCACTTTTATTTCTTCTACTATCGCTTCTATCTCTATTCTCGCTTTCTCTGGGAGTGGACACAAACTGACCCACAAGGGTTGACCTGTCGTGAAACTCAAAACAATCAATCAATCATATTTTTTTTCTTCGTCGAATTAGTTCATCTTCTGGGACCTTGTCAACAAAATATCTAGAGGACTCCTTGATCTACTACTGATATTATTATCTTGATAATTATTCCTCACAAATCAACTTTTCTCAGTACTTTCGGTACTTTGATTTACTTTTGACTTCTATAGGCTAATGTCATCTGATCATTCATGGAAATGAAACTTAAACCAATGCACATATAGAAACATGTGCTAGAAAATTAAAATCGAATAAATATGAGCGCCAAAATAAAGTAAAATAAAAATAATAATAAAAAAAAAACTTTAAATTTTGTATAGACACATATTTTTTTTGGTTTTGTAAGCCGGACGTCACAACACACGTTAAAAACGTATTCTTGTTTTCGTTTTATCTGGAAACTGTATTTCATATGTACTTTTTAGAAGTGTATCGATTAGCTTTAAATCATCATTAAACATCACCTTAACAAGTCCATGTTATGAACACCCCTCCAAACCCCACTTTATATAGAGCAAAACTGAGTTTAGAGAGTATACATTATTTTTCTTCTTTCTACTCCAAGATTTAGGTTGGTGACACTCGTTAGAACCGCATCATAACCGCATCAATGCGGTGGTTTTAACGAGCATCTACAGCGTATATTTGAAGAATATATGACAGGTATCACAAATTTTCTTCAGCAAATTTACCGTTTTGGGAGATAGTAAATAATGCCCGTGATATTCCTTCATTTTCCCAATTATGCCCCCTTTACCCGATGCTAAGATAAGCCCTCATTGGTTATTTACATTTGTCAAGAATATATTTTCATAGCCCCAAAGGTGTTCTAACTATATTTCTATTTTCAGTAGAAGAATGCCAGGCTTCATCAAATGTTAGTGATGATTCGAAACAGACCAACATGATACTAGTGCATAATCTTCCGCCATCTGTTGACGAGGACCTACTTGAAGTATTTTTTGAGTCCAAAAAGAAATATGGAGGTGGGCCCGTAAAAAGTGTGAGAATTCTCAGTGACAAAAATGCTGCTTTTGTTGAGTTCTATGAAAACAGTGCTGTTGAAACGGTGTTGGAAAAGATGCCGATTATGTTTGGGAAGACAGAATTAGACATTAGACCTTACAAACCTTTCCTAGTAGGTACCGAAACTATTGATTATGCGGACATAAAAGGAATACGGATGCCAAAGGAATTTACTGATGCATTATTGGAGAATGAAATAAAACGTATTACACCGCCACCAACGTACGGTCCAGAACTGGCGGCCATGATTAAGGTTGGTACCAGAGTTGTGAGAGGAAAAGATTGGGAATGGGGCAACCAGGACAGTGGAGGTACAGGAACAGTTATCGCCCCAGTGGATCCTTTAGTTAAATGGGACAACGGAGGATCAAATTATTACAGAATGGGAATTCAGGACCGCTACGATTTGATGTTGGCACCATGAGATAATTTCAGAAAGCAGACAGTCTTTAACGGGTCGTTTGAAAACATTGATTAAACCCCGGCACAGAAACAAAATCTACTACCTCCGCGAGCAGCGAAGACTCGGATCAGACTGCGCATCCGGGTATTAGCATAGTCAGTTCATATATACTAAACAGAAAGTAGAGAGAAGATTAAACAGTGTTATTTCAGATGATGAAGTGATAATTAATGGCGCTCCTCAGGGCTCAATCTTGGGCCCTCTTATCTTTTTATTATACATCAATGATCTGCCTCTCTATACAGATCTAGTAAACACTGATATGTATACCGATGATACAACGATGTATGAAATTGGTGTTTCACGGTCCGTTATTGAAAGAAAATCACAGATTGCTTTGAACAAGCTCTCTATACGGTGCGAAGCTAATGGCATGGTAATAAATACTTCCAAGACAAAGTTGATGCTAATTACGACCCATCAAAGAAGAACTACTTTAGAAACCAAAAACTTATTTTTAACTTTAAATGAGGTAGAACTAGATACCACTGATAAAGATAAACTATTGGGTGTCACAGGTGACAATAATTTATTGTGGTCAGGTCATATTGACCAGCTTTGTAAAAAGATATCCTCAAATCTTTGGCTTTTATCTAGAATCAAAGAATATCTTGATACTGCTCAAAGAACTCAATTTTACAAAACATACATCCAACCCCACATAGATTTTTGTAACTTGTTTGGCGTGGAACTTCCAAAACAAATTTGGAAAGAATTTTCGTATTCAAAAAGAGCTACAAGGATCATATTAGATTATAATGTAGATAATATATCTCAAAATATGGATGATTTGAAAATACTTACAGTCTTTGAAAGACTATATCTACGAAAATCAAAGTTCATTTTCAAAGTTGACAGATTAGAAACTCCCACACATATATACGAAATGTTTAATCTAAGAGTTATAGATGACAATACCCCTTTTTTAAGTTCTGTAATTTCTTCTAACTTTATCCCACCAAGGCCTAAAAGAGAGATATTTAAGCAAAGTATTCTTTATTCAGGACCCATTGTATGGAACAGCTTACCTGCTCAATTGAAAAATCTGAATTCTCTTAGTTCTTTCAATAATAATTTCATAAAGTGGCTAAAACAATAGCAAAAAGAATGTTTAAATATTAATGTGTAACTAGGCATTTTCTTCTTCTGTGTGTGTGTGTGTGTGTGTGTGTGTGTGTGTTTCATTTTTATTGTAAATACTCATTCACAGCAGATTATATCTTTGTGAGCTTTTGACTGTCTATATGTATGTGGATGCATGGCAGTTTTGGGATGTGTAGTTTAGTTCAATATTCCATACATTTGGAGACTGTATCTTGTAAATATGTCGTCTAACTTTAAGAGGGCCACAAGGAAGATTAGTGTATAGGTAAATGTGTTTACGCTCATCAAATAAAGTCGATTATTATTATTATCATTATTATTATTTTAAGGTTATCCAAAGAACAATAACTCAATACTCTTATCAGACTCCATGTACTTCATAATAAGAACACAACCGATTTTGCTTCGATCATCCACGTTAAACAGATAATGGCTGCACAGTAAAAATCCGCTATGAAGATTGGCTAGCTGAAATCCAAATTATTTCTCTTTAAGCTAAAATCTAAATTATTTCTCTTTATATTTGGTGTTTGATTTGGAGTTTAACGGCTCAGTCAATACTATTTAGGTCATTTTTGAGCCGTTCAGTTTACCTACCCACACTTTACCCGGGCAGGCTTATACTTAAGCGGTTAACCAGTACAGTGTACATTCTTTCGCCAGTAAACTGACAACTGCCCTTCTTGGATCAGCGGAAGGGGTTTTCTCTTTATAAAACTAATTTAACTAATGAACCACAAGTTAAAAAAAGAATGAGTCCTCGTGAATACAAAATAAAGTAAAGGGCCAGTTCAGTAACTGTGTATGTCTCTGACATTTGAATGTCTTCGGTATTCCAGCACTCTGTATAGAAATCTCCCTAATGTTCAGAAAATGTCCTAATATCATTTTGGCGTTGAAACCCTAATTAGCATACAACTTCTTACAGGTCTTGCTGGTACTTTGAATCAGTATACTTGAGGATTAGGTTGTGTGTTTAACATGTGCCCTTTCTGCATTTGTACAATCTTCTGAATGCCATATTGGCTTTTGGTAGGTGGATTAGTCATCTCTTCTGGTAGATATTTTTTGAAGAGTGGGAAAATGTTCGCCAGGAGCCATTCTTTGGGGATTTCATCCGTATCGAGAGACTGTTGGAACAGATTTGCAAAAAAACTGTACCTAACTGTACCTAACTTATTATCTAGTTACTTCGGGACACTAGGATGGAGCACATAAGGTCCTAAAGCTTTAGATGGATTCAAGCATTTAAGTAACTTGATTACGCCCGCCGATGGCACAACAAGGGGCCGAGCTTCCATTTGATGGAACCTCCTTGAACTCATGTTTATTGAACGCATCATTAAATTGACCAACCAGTTCCTCTGCCATTTCAGAGTGATTCGGTAACCCCATTCCATCCTGTTTTATTTGCTCACCTTAGTGAGTTAAAGTATTCCAATGCTCCGGCGTCCACCTCTCCACAATTTCAAATAAGCATATCTCTGTTAACCCATGACCAATCTTGACCAGGATCTTGCCTCCGTGACCTAGTGGATAAGAGCGCTGACTCTTAATCTCTCACCGCTGTGGGTTTAAGCCTGGCTCTGGTCACATGTAGGACGCCAAGTTCTGCAACGGAAGGTCAGGTGGTTTTTCTCCGGGTACTCTGGTTTTCGCCCACCTCTGATTAACGATCGGCTCGATATGAGTTAAATAATCTTGAAAGGGCCGTAAAACCAAAATCCACCACCCCCCCCCCCCCCCCAAAAAAAAATCTTGACCAGATTTCATTTTCATGTAGGGAGAAAGGCTGCATAAGATTTTCGGGTTTGGAGAAATAGATTGGGCTGCATGGCGCTTCCGCGCACAGCTGAGACGGTGAGACGGACCACACATGGGTAAACCGCTTAGAAGGACTAAGCCTGCCCAGGCAAAGTTGTGTGGGTCAGACCGCCCAGTACATATAACCCTTCCGGTTCTATGGGCGACAGGGCTTTGGATGTCAGTTTATCTCAATGCCGGGTAAAAGTCCCACAAAATTTGAAGCAACGTTTCCAAAATAAATTTGACAGGGACGTAAACCTTTAATTCAAACAAACCAAGGGCTAAGATATTTAGTAGGAAGAGGCTATTTGCATTCAACTGCAGATAGCCAAAATACGTTAAAATGACTATTTGCAGTCAACTGCAAATAGCAAAAAAAAAAAAAAAAAAAAACAACGTGGAAATGGCTATCTGCAGTCAACTTCAGATGGCCAAAATACGTTAAAATGGTTATTTGCAGTCAACTGGATATAGACTAAAAACTTTAAAATGGCTATAAAAGTCATTCTGAATTCCTGCAATGTCCTTTTGCGCCCATCTAAGACTCAGATCAGGCTTCGCACATCCCACCAGTCTATTCATAGTCTTCGTTGTGCGCTCTTATGTGTGTTAGAGACATGGATTTTTTTCGGCGGCCATCAAAAACTGATCCGAGTCTTCGCTTAATTCACACGTAAGCTGCAAGAAATGGCTTGTCATAATTACATGGCTGTATATAACAAGGGAAATTTCTCGCTAAATGCAGGTTCAATAGCAGTTTAACGAGTGTTTGCCTGTTTTTGCAGCTGACTGCATTGTTGAATACGTGCATCTGCAGCTGACTGCAAATAGCCAAAAAACGTTAAAATGGCTATTTGCAGTTGACTGAAAATATCCATTTTAACGTTTGTTGACTGCAAATAGCCACTCCGCATTCAGTATGCAGGAATGTAAGTGATCCCCTACATAAAATCGTGCCAAACACACTCCTTGGGTCCAAATTTGGCCACGCCCCAGGGCTTATCAGCTGCCATAGACTTACATCGGGGATTATCGGTTCCCATAGACTTATAATGGGACAACTTTAAAAATCTTCATCTCTTAAATCATAGGGCCTAGAGCTTAGATATTTAGTACGAAGCAACGTCAAGTGGTCCTCTACATAAATCCTGCCAATCGTGCTCCTGGGGTCCAAAATGGCCACATCCCTGGGCTTATTATCTCTCATAGACTTATAATTAGAAAAACTTCAAAACCAGAAGCTAGAGCTTAGATATTTAGTATGCAGCAACGCCAAGTCGTCCCCAACGTAAATCCTGCCAATCATGCTCCTTGGGTCCAAATTTGCGACGCCCGGGACATATCAGCTCCCATAAACTGACTATGGTTTAGTTTCAAAACTTTCCTGAAACCACCGGGCCTAGTGCTTAGATATTTAATAAGTAGCAACATCTTTTGGTCAACTACATAAATCCTGCAAATCATGTCCCTGGGGTCCAAATTGGCCACGTCCTGGACCTTATCAATTCCCATAAACTTATAATGGGGAAAAAATCTAGAAGTTTCTTCTGTGGAACCATACGGCCTAGAGCGTAGATATTAAGTATGTAGCAACGTCTAGTGCCCCCCTACATAAATCCTGCCTATAAGATCACGCCCCTAGGGTAAAAATTGGCTACGCCCGACGCATTTCAGCTCCCATAGACTTACAACGGAAATTTCAAAAATCTTCTATTCTGATACCATAAGGTATGTGGAGTAAAGTGCTAACGTTACGTTTAAAAGATAAAATGTTCATAACTTACTTGGTATTTTGTTAATTTTGCTAAACAAAGATAGCACGAATTCTCGACGACGTCTGCGATTTTAAGGACTATAAAACTGGTATGGGTGTATAGGGCGTGCTGTTTGGACATCGGTTTCCGCCACACGCCCCTCGCACCGCCAGGTTTTTTAAGGTTCTAAAATGCTGAGTCTGGCGCGGACAGGACTGATTCCAGTGCGATCCTTAACACACGATTTTTATGACGTGCGTCTCTTTTGCGTGTTATGTTTTAATAATGTTATTTACCAAAACAGAAGTACTTTTCACGTCAACTTCATCAGTTCCGAAATTTATTCAGCAATGCGTATATGCTCATATAATTGCAACAATGAGGACCATGTATTAGACTGGCACTCGTGCCAAATATGTTATCCTCTTGAAATAAAGTTATTATTATTATTATTATTATTATTATTATTATTATTAGATATTTAGTACGAAGCAATGACAAAAGGTCCCCTACATAAATCCCACCAACCATGCCCCCCCCCACCCCCCGGGGGTCTAAAATGGCCAGGGACCGGGGCTTATAATCTCCCTGAGACTTATAATTGGAAAAACTTCAAAAATCTTCTTCTGTGAAACCATAAGGCCTAGAGCTTTGATATTTAGTATGTAGCAACGTTTAGTGATCTCCTTCATAAATCCTCCCAACCAAACCCCTGGAGTCCAAATCGGCTACGCCCCGGGGCTTATCAGCTCCCATAGACTTACAGTGGGAGGGAAAACTTTCAAAAATCTTCTTCTCTGAAACCATCAGGCCCAGAGCTTAGATATTAGTATATAGCAGCATCTAGTGGTCATCTACATAAATCCTGCCAATCATGCCCCTGGGGTCCCAAATGGCCACACCCTGGGTCTTAACGATTCCCATAGACTGATAATGGGATAAACTTCAAAAAACCCATAAGGCCTAGAGTTTAGATATTTATTATGAAACAACGTCTAGCGGTCCTCTTGCCAATCATGCCCCCCAGGGTAAAAAATGGAAGAATTTCGAAAATCTTTCTGCTCCGAAACCAAAAGGCTTAGATTACTTAGGTATTTTTAGCTCACCAGAGCCGAAGGCTCCGAAGGAACTTATAGTATAGGCAGTGATCTGCCGTCCGTCGTCTGTCGTCCGCGTCCGCGTCCGTGTCCGCGTCCGCGTCAACATTTTCAAATGACTGTTTCTCCAAACCCGCTGGGCCGATTGAAGTCAAATTTCATGTGAAGTATCCATGGGATGGGGGAACAAAATTTGCTCGCAGGGTCCAGGTCACATGACCAAAATGGCCACTATGCCCATATAAGGTAAAAACCCTTAAAAAATCTTCTCCTCCTGAACCAGTGGGCCGATTGTGATGAAACTTGGTATGTGGCATTGGGGTCTCGGGCCAATCATAGTTTGCTAAAATGATGCCCCTCGGATGACCTTGACCCATTTTACACCAAGGTCAAATTTGGTTACATAGACTTTTGTATGGGAAATAGTCAAAACATCATAATGTTTTTAAACTATTGCAGGCTGTGACCTGAAAATTAGTAAATGCAGTGGGCAAAATGTGCTAGTGAAACTACACTAGTTTTCAAGGTCAAGGTTATTCCCTGACCTTGGCCCAAGGTCATTCAGATATGAAAATTAAAAATTTGTTTTTCACTGAAAATACTAGGCCATTTGCAACCAGATTTTGTCTGAAAACGTTTTAGAACAAGGAAATGAAATTTAAATTAATTTGAGTTTGGTCATGTGACCACGATGGTCGCTATGCCAATATAAGGTAAAAACCCTTAAAAAATCTTCTCCTCCTGAATCAGTGGGCCGATTGTGATAAAACTTGGTATGTGGCATTGGGAACTAGGGCCCATCATAATTTGTTTAAATGATGACCCTCGGTTGACCTTGACCCATTTTACACCAAGGTCAAATTTGGTTACATAGACTTTTGTATGGGAAATAGTCAAAACAGCATAATTTTTTTAAACTATTGCAGCCTGTGACCTGAAAATTAGTAAATGCAGTGGGCAAAATGTGCTAGTGAAACTACACTAGTTTTCAAGGTCAAGGTTATTCCCTGACCTTGGCCCAAGGTCATTCAGATATGAAAATTAAAAATTTGTTTTTTTACACTGAAACCACTAGGCCATTTGCAACCAAATTTTGTCTGAAAACATTTTAGAACAAGGAAATGAAATTTAATTGATTTGAGTTTGGTCACATGACCACGATGGCCGCTATGCCCATATAAGGTAAAAACCCTTAAAAAGTCTTCTCCCCCTGAATCAGTGGGCCGATTGTGATGAAACTTGGTATGTGGCATTGGGGACTCAAGCCCATCATAATTTGCTAAAATGATGACCCTCGGTTGACCTTGACCCATTTTACACCAAGGTCAAATTTGGTTACATAGACTTTTTTATGGGAAATAGTCAAAACAGCATAATTTTTTTAAACTATTGCAGCCTGTGACCTGAAAATTAGTAAATGCAGTGGGCAAAATGTGCTAGTGAAACTACACTAGTTTTCAAGGTCAAGGTTATGCCCTGACTTTGGCCCAAGGTCATTCAGATATGAAAATTAAAATATTGTTTCTCACTGAAATCACTAGGCCATTTGCAATCGAATTTTGTCTGAAAACTTTTTAGAACAAGGAAATGAAATTTAAATTAATTTGAGTTTGGTCACATGACCAAGATAGCCACTATGCCCATATAATGTAAAAAAACTTTAAAAAATCTTCTCCTCCTGAACCAGTGAGCCGATTGTGATGAAACTTGGTATGTGGCATTTGGGACTCGGGCCCATTATAGTTTGCTAAAATGATGACCCTCGGTTGACCTTGACCCATTTTACACCAAGGTCAAATTTGGTTACATAGACTTTTGTATGGGAAATAGTCAAAACAGCATAAAAATCTGCTCCTCCTGAACCAGTGGGCCGATTGTGATGAAACTTGGTATGTGGCATTGGGGACTCGGGCCCATCATACTTTGCTAAAATGATGACCCTCGGACGACCTTGACCCAATTTACGGCAAGGTCAAAATTTGGTCACAGAGACTTTTATATAGAAAAAAGTCAAAATAGCATATATTTTTAGCTCACCAGAGCGGAAGGCTCCGGGGAAGCATATAGTATAAGCAGTGATCAACCGTCCACGTCCGCGTCAACATTTTCAAATGACTTCTCCTCAAAAAACTGCCGGACCAATTGAAGTAAAATTTCTTGTGCAGCATTCATAGGATGGGGGAACGAAAGTTTGCTCTCAGGATCCAGGTCACATGACCAAGCTGGCCTCCATGCCCATATAAGGTAGAAACTCTTCAAAAATGTTCTTCTCCTGAACCAGTGGTCTGCTTGTGATGAAACTTGGTATGTAGCATTGGGGATCGGGCCTATTATAGTTTGCTAAAATGATGACTCTAGGATATCCTTGACCCATTTTATGCCAAGGTCAAAATTGCTCACATAGACTTTTGTGTGGGAAAAAGTCAAAACAGCATATTTCTAGCTCACCAGAGCCGAAGGCTCCGGGGGGAGCTTATAGTATAGGCATTGGTCCGTTGTCCGTCGTCGTTGTCGTCAACATTTTCAAACAACATCTCCTCTGAAACTACTAGGCCAGTTGAAACCAAATTACATGTGGAGCCTCTGCGGGAAGGGGGAACGAAAGTTTGTTCGTGAGGACTGTGTCACAAGAGCAATATGGCCGCCATGCCCATATATGGTAAAAACATTTAAAAATCTTCTTCTCAAGAACCGAATGGCCGATGTTCTTGAAACTTGGTATGCAGCATCAGGGACACAGGCCCTACCAAGTTTGTACAAATGATGCCCTTTGATTGACCTTGACCTGTTTTACATCAAGGTCAAATATGGTCACTTAGACATATGTATGGAAAAAGGGCAAAACAGTGGATTTTTCTGATTGCATGGTAACCTGTGGATTCAGAAATGATATTTGCAATCAGCTGAATGGAAGTTTTTCAACTCCAAAGGTCAAGGCCATTTACTGACCTTTGTCCCGGATGGCTCAGATTCAGTATTTTAATCTTCTTCTCTACTCAGACTGCTAGGTTGATTGAAACCAAATTAAATGTGGAGCTTCTATGGGAAGGGGGGATGAAAGTTTGTTCGTAAGGACTGGGTCACATGACCAATATCGCTGCTATGCTCATATATGGTAAAAACCTTAAAAAATCTTCTTCTCAGGAACCAAATGGCCGATGACCTTGAAACTTGGTATGCAGCATCGGGGGCTCGGACCCTACCAATTTTGTTCAAATGATGACCTTTGCCTGACATTGACCTGTTTTTACGTCACGGTCAAATTTGGTCACATAGACAGTTGTATGAAAAAAAGGCAAGACAGTGGAGTTTACTGATTGCATGGTGGCCTTTTGTTGTCACATGACCAAGATGGGCATCATGCCTGTATATGGTATAAACCACATGACCTCTGGTGAGCGTAGTGGCCCATGGGCCTCTTGTTTCTTTATATTTAAGCTCTTCAGAGCCGAAGGCTCCGGGGGAGCTTATAGGATAAGCAGTTGTCTGTGGTCGTCGTCATCGTCTGCGTCGTGGTCGTCTGGTGTCAACACTTTCAAACGACATTTTCTCTGAAGCCACTTTTGGGCCCAAATTTTATCTGTAGCATACTTGGACAGGGGGATTAAAAGTTTATGCTCTTTATTAAATTCGGCTAATTAGTTTGGTTGCTATGGCAACTTAGAGTTCCCATTGACTTGAAATGGGAAAAATTGAAAAAAAAAATGTCATTAACTGCCAAGCCTTTGCAGATGTTTTGACAAAACTTTAATAGAATTGTTCCTTAAGCAATCTTCTATCTATATGATTTCAGGCCTACTGCTCATTTTAATTGGTTGCCATGGAAACCAAAATGCAAAAAAAACATCTCCTCATAAACTATATGGTCTATGAAGCTGAGACTTTATGAAAATATTCAACATACTTGCCTTAATAGTTTTTTTTTATGAAATTCGGCTATTTAGTTTGTTGCTAAGGCAAGTTAGAGTTTTCATTGAGTTAAAATGGGGAAAATTGAAATATGGCATTTATTGCCAAGCCTTTATAGATATTTTGACAAAACTTTCATAGAAATGTTCCTTAAGCAATCATTTATCTGCCATATGATTTTAGGCCTAATACTCAATTTGCTGGTTGGCATGGAAACAAAATTAAAATAAATAGAAAAAAATACTTAAAAAAAATCATCTCCTCATAAACCATATGCTCAATGAGGCTGAGTCTTCACTGAAATATTCACCATGTTTGCCATTATAGGTTTTGTGTTTTTTGATGAAATTCGGCTTTTTAGTTTGGTTGCTATGGCAACTTAGATTTTCCATTGACTTGTAATGGGGAAATTCGAAACCTGACATTTACTGCCACATCTTTGCAGATATTTTGACAAAACTTTCATAGAAATATATTTTAAGCATGCATCTATCTGCCATATGATTAATTGGTTGCCATGGAAATCAAATCCCCCCCCCCCGTCCGCCAAAAAAAAAAAAGATAAAAAAATAAACACTTAGAAATCATCTTATCAAAAATCATATGCTCTATGAGGCTGATACTTTATGGAAATATTCACCATATTTACCTGAACATGTGTTCTGTTTTTATGAAATTCGGTTCTTTAGTTTGCTTGCTATAGCAACTTAAGAGTTTCCATAAACTTCTAATGGGGAAAATTGAAAAAAAAATGCATTTACTGCCAAGTCATAGCTTATATTTTGACAAAACGTTCATAGTAATATTCTTTAAACAATGTTCTATCTGACATATGATTTTAGACCTGCTGCTTATTTTTATTTGTTGCCATTGAAAACCAAACTAAAAAAATGAAAAAAGAAAATAGAAGAAAAATACTTTAAAAAATCATCTCATAAACCATATGCTCTATGAGACTTAGACTTTATGGAAATATGCACCATATTTGCCGTTACATTGTTTTTTTGTTGTTGTTTTTTTTGTGGGGATGGGGGGGGGGGTGAAATTTGGCACTTCAGTTTGGTTGCTATGGGAAGTTAGGAGTTTCCATAGACTTATAATATGGGTAATTGAAAAATGACATTTACACCTTTCAAGATATTATATCTATGGAACAGTATTAAGGTAAAAACTCAATTATGCAATGTGCAATTACAATATGAATTGTTGAAACCGCACTTTGCATTATGAACCTTTCCATATCTTACTACTTTATTCGAATATGCATCATGCACATTCTAATTTGAGACCTTTGTATTTAAATATGGCATTCGGACGTCCTATTTTGCATTATTCAGTTTCGATTCTGCTGTTGTTAGACGGGGTACCAGTCATTGAGGTGACGGTAACGTTCGGTAATGTCCGTGGATTTGCCGTATTTTTTCCGACGACAAGCGTCCGTTTGAGAAGATCGCATTCGCTTTTCCAGGGGCCAAATTCAAGACAGCAGCGATAAATTTTATCCAGCTATTCAATAATTCGGATATTTACAATAATGTGTACGTTTGCATCTTTAAAATAAATTTTACAGCGCGGTTCCTTATTTATGAGAAACAGGATTTTTATTTAAAAGTTAATACTTGTTTGACGAAGGGAAAATACTCTATCGTTGAACATTTACTAAAATTACCATGAGGGATTAGTCTGTGCCGAATCCGTGGATTTGAAATGAGCAATTATTGTTAAAATTGATTAATTCATACACTTTTCATAAATCTGATCCTTCTGAGGTGTTACTTATAAAGATATTATTTACTAATTGCAACCTCACTCAAAACTCAAATGTTTGGATATTATAGAAGTATGTATATGTCCGCACAGCGTACCGCCGAGCCCCTATGTGCTTTTAGCGCCCGGTTACCTTACAAAATCTATCAAGTCAAGACCGCCGAGCGGTGGGGTAACCCCTATGTGCTTATGACGCCCGTTTACCTTCAAAACCAGTTTGTCTCTGTTCACCGGCAACGGGGATTCGTTCCCTGGGACTTCACCAGCTGACCACACGGGCAATTTGGAAAACAACAACTAGTTCCCCAATTCCCATTGTAATTCTGATGTAAATACTTCATCCATTAACATGAACAGTACTTACTCATTGTCAGCCCCGACCCGCAACCATAGAAACGCACCTGTGGTCACAATGACAGCTGTCCTATTCATATGTCCGTCTGTCTATCTTCATAAGTTAGACTGGGGCAGGATAGCTTTCATCCAACAGAATCACAACGCGAAAATATTAGCTGGTCGTCTGTCAGTTCGTCCGTCCGTCCGTCCGTCTGTCTTCAGCCAGCAAAACCTTACTGAGCTAGTGTCGCGACTGTCGTAACCAGTCTACTACATATTTCTTCAAGTTCTACATGTAACGATTTGGCAAATGGAGTGGCTGAATCCAAACCATTTTGTACTTACATGTATTTCCATGTATTAGGTCTACACCAAAGTTTTTTTTTCTTCTTGTTTTATTACAGTTAGACCGCGTACAGCGTACCCAGGTTTACCTGGCGGAACTTAACGACATTATTTATTTATTTATTTATTTATTTATTTATTTACTTATTATTAAAGTTTACAGAATCTAGAAAAAAAATGTTTTTGATGCATTAGATTTGTACATTTTACCGCCGAAAAATACAACAACAAAAATTTAAAGATGAAAAGTCGTGATGATATTTTTTCTGACTGTTGCTTAACATATACATTTTGGGTACACGTTAGAAGCGCCTCTTCGATGCGGTTTTAACGAGTACCCACAACCTATATTTTGGAGTAGAAATGAGAAAAATAATGTTTACTCCTGTCAATCCCAGTTTTACCCTATAAAAGTGGGGATCAAGTGTGTGTGTGTGTGGGGGGGGGGGGGGGGGGGGGGGGGGGGGGGAAGAATTATAAAGATGTTATTTTATGGTGGGATGCGCTTGGTATGTGAGTGCGTTTTTAGTTTTACGTCTCGACAACAGCTAAGGTCATACGGAGATGGGACGTGGGTTTAAAGACTCATCCGAAATTCTGGAGAAGCCGGGGTCGATCCTGCGATCCCTGGTTAATGAGGCGAGTAGCATAACCACTACACCACAGAGGCTTCCAGCGCTTGATATGTTACATTGTAGCAGGTGCGGGTTTTCCACCTGCACTCCGGTATGAAAGAATTTGCTGCGCGTTGTGTTTTTCTCAAACAAGAGGGCCATGATGGCCCTGGATCGCTCACCTGACCAATATGATAGAGTTACAAGTGGGCCTCTGGGAGGGCCATTATTGACCCCAGGGCTACAATGTGCATAATGTTGAGGGAGGTCTAAAAAGGTGAAGCTTCATACCAAATATCAACAAAGCCTATAATTTGAACAATCTTGGCAAAGGTCCACTAGATGAAGCTACACACCAAATATCAAAGACCTGGGCCTTGGGGTTTCAGAGACCATTTTTAAAGATATTCCCTACATAGCCTATGTAAAACCAAATGGCCCCGGGGCGGGGACATTTTTGGCCTCAGAGCTATAATTTAAACAATCTTGATAGAGGTCCACTAGATGAAGCTTCACACCAAATATCAAAGACCTAGGTCTTGCTGTTTCAGAGAAGAAGATTTCCAAAGATTATCTCTATATATAAGTCTATGTAAAACCAAAGGGCCCCAGGGCAGGGGCTATAATTTGAACAATCTTGGTAGAGGTCCACTAGATGAAGCTTCATACCAAATATCAAAGACATGGGCCTTGTGGTTTCAGAGAAGAAGATTTTTAAAGATTTACCTATATAAGTCTATGCAAAACCAAAGGGTCTCGGGGCGGGGGCATTTTTGGCCCCAGGACTATAAATTGAATAATCTTGAAAAAGGTCCACTAGATGAAATTTCACACCAAATATCAAAGACCTAGGCCTTGTGGTTTCACAGAAAAAGATTTTTAAAGATTTTCCCTATATAAGTCTATGTAAAACCAAAGGGCCCCCGAGACAGGGGCGTTTTTGGTCTCAGGGCTATAATTTGAACAATCTTGGTAAAGGTCCACTAGATGAAGCTTCATACCAAATATCAAAGACCAGGGCTATCTGGTTTCAGAGAAGAAGCTTTTTCAAGATTTTCCCTATATATAAGTCTATGTAATACCAAAGGGCCCTGGAGCGGGGGCATTTTTGGCCCCAGGGCTATAATTTGAACAATCTTGGTAGAGGTCCACAAGATTAAGCTTCATACCAAATGTCAAAGACCTAGGCCTTGTGGTTTCAGAGAAGAAGATTTTTAAAGATTTTTCCCTATATAAGTCTATGAAAAAACCAAAGGGCCCCAAGGCTGGGGCATTTTTGGTCTCAGGGCTATAATTGAACAATTTTGGTAGAGGTCCACTAGATGAAGCTTCATACCAAATATCAAAGACCTAGGCCTTGTGAATTCAGAGACAAAACTTTTTCAAGATTTTCCCCATATAAGTCTATGTAAAACCAAATGGCCCTGGAGCGGGAGCATTTTTGGCCCGTGGGCTATAATTTGAACAATCTTGATAGGGGTCCACTAGGTGAAGCGTCATACCAAATATCAAAGACCTGGGACATGTTGTTTCAGAGAAGAAGATTTTTTAAGATTTCCCTATATAAGCCTATGTAAAACCAAAGGGTCTCGGGCGTGTGCATTTTTGGCCCCAGCACTATAATTTGAACAATCTTGGTAGGGGTCCACTAGATGAAGCTTCATACCAAATATCAAAGAACTGGGCTTTGCGGTTTCAGAGAAGAAGATTTTTACAGATTTTCCCTATATAAGCCCATGTAAAACCAAAGGGCCCCAGAGCGGGGGCATTTTTGGCCCCAGCACTATAATTTGGACAATCTTGGTAGGGGTCCACTAGATGAAGCTTCATACCAAATATCAAAGACCTGGGCCTTACGGTTTCAGAGTAGAAGATTTTTAAAGATTTCCCTATATAAGCCCGCGTAAAACCAAAGGGCCCCGGAGCGGGGGCATTTTTGGTCCCAGCACTATAATTTGAACAATCTTGGTAGGGGTCCACTAGATGAAGCTTCATACCAAATATCAAAGACCTGGGCCTTGTGGTTTCAGAGAAGAAGATTTTTTAAGTTTTTGGTGAAAAAAAAATCTATTTTTGGCTCCTATGACCTAGATGTGCAACGGACCGGAACCATTTGAACAACTTTGAAAGGGGACCACCTAAGGATCATTCCTGTGAAGTTTTGTCAAAATCCGATCAGTGGTTTAGGAGGAGATGTCTTTTTAAGAAATTGTTTACGGACGCACGCACGGACGCACGGACAGACGACGGACGACGTACGAAAAGTGATCCCAAAAGCTCACCTCGTCACTACGTGACGGTGAGCTAAAAAGTGGAAACCTTTGCGTTTTGTCACTTGAAGCCAAAAATCTAGTATAAAAAGTCAGATAGTTTTCTATTTTCTTATAAATTAATGAATGCATTTAACACAAACAGTTACGAACATCTATATAAACATGTGACAAAACAAACTGGGAATCAGACCCCCGGCCATCGGGGCTTGAAGAAATAGATGGGCTGCATGAACTGAAACCGACCCGCACACCAGTACTGGTAAACCGCTAAGAGGATCTAAGTCTACCGAGCCAAAGCGGTGCTTACAAACCCTATTGGTTTCATTGGGCGACAGGGCTTGGAGATGTCATTTCATCTCAGTGTCGGGTAAAAGTCCCACAAAAGTGGAGGCAACGTCTCCAAAATGATCTATACTGTGTTGAAGGTGACGTTAAACATCAAATCAAACAACAGAACCAAAATGCCTAGTTTTAGAATTCCGTTGGATATGCCCTAAATCAGAAATAAATGTTAGAGGGAACGTAAGTCGTTTCTCATCTGAAAGCATTTTCACAAAAGAGAGTTGTAACTGTGTTTGCTTCAGGTGATCATAAAGGAGCAGTCTCACCAAGGTCTACACGACATTGGACAGGAGCCTTTCTGTGCCATACAAAATTATTATAAGTATTTACAACAAATTTATATTTTAGAGGTGCAATGGCCTGAACATATTTGCGATATATTTAGATAAAACTTGGACACAAAACAAACACAGCAAAGCTGATTCCTGGTCTGACATATAAAATAAAAATTATGTGTAAATGATTTTATCGGGAAGGGTGTAATGTCCCCAAATTTATGCCAAAAATATAGTTCTCTCGTTTCTTTCACTCCTCCGTGTCACCAATACGCTTGCAGATTCTTTTTGGTATCTTCCGAATACAGGCGGACGTTTACGGAAAAACGATCACAGCGCCACTTAACGAGAATAATGAGAACTAGAAGAAGCAGAAGCGGAATATTTTGCACAATTGTAACTGAATATAGCATAACAGAATATCAAAATTGCATATTGCAATCTCAATGTTGCATAATTGAGTTTTTACCTAAATACTGTTCCATATATATCAAACTGCCATGGTAAAGTTTCATAAACAATGTTCTATCTGCCATATAATTTATGGCCTCTTGGTTGCCACAGATTGTCATCTGTTGTCTTGCAACGGCAGACTGCTGGTCAGTTGTCATCTGTTGTCTTGCAATCAAAATACATTCAAGCGACATCAGACCTCTGAAGCCACAAGGCTGATTGGGTCCAAATTTGTCTGTAGCGTCCTTTGTCAGAGGGCATCCATGGTTTATTAAAATACATGGCTACCAATGGGCAGTGCCCTGCTGAGCTCTGGTGAGCTTATTGGCCCATGAACCTCTTTTTTGCTTTTTCTTTTGTTTCGTTATGATTTTACGGCCCTTTCAAGATTATTTCACTCATATCGAGCCGATCGTTAATCAGAGGTGGGCGGAAACTGGAGTACCCGGAGAAAAGCCACCTAACCTTCCGTTGCAGAACTTGGAGTCTCACATGTGACCCTAGCTAGGCTCGAACCCACAGAGCTTATATATTTAGTATGTAGCAACGTCCAGTGGTGAACTACATAGTTTCGCCGTGCCTAGTGGCTTATCAGCTCCCATAGACTTATAATGGGGAAAATTGCATGCCCCTGGGGTCCAAAATGGCCACGCCCTGTGGCTTATCAGTTCCCATAGATTTATTATTTGAAAAAATGTCAAAAAATCTTCTTATGCGAAACCATAAGGCTTAGAGCTTAGATATTTAGTATGATGCAACGCCTGGTGGTCCCCTACATACATCCTGCAAATCATGACCCGGGGTCCAAATTGGCAACGCCCCAAGGCTTATCAGCTCCCATAGACTTACAAAGGGTAAAATTTCAAAATCTTCTTCCCTGAAACCATCAGGCCCAGAGCTTAGATATTTACTATGTAGCAACTTCTAGTGGTCAACTATATAAATCCTGCCAATTATGCCCGGGGGATCCAAATTCGGCCTGCCCTATGGTTTATCAGCTCCCATAGACTTATAATGGGAAAAACTACAAAATTCTTCTTCTGGCCCAACGTCCCTTGGGTCCAAATTGGCTTTGCCTCGTGGCATATCAGCTCCAACAGATTCTGTATTCCTGTGAGCGAGTTAGTGTTTGAGTTTTACGTCCCAACAACAGCTAAGGTCATACGGAGACGCGACCTCAGTTTAAAGACTCATCAGAAAGTCTGGAGAAGCCCGGGATCGATCCTGCGACCCTTGGTTTTCAAGGCGAGTAGCGTAACCACTATACCAGGGAGACATCGCTCGTTTGTGATTCCAAATCGAGACAAATATGAAAAGAAATATATCTTACCATGCTTACCTTTCAATACTTGGAAAATAAACCTAATTTCAAAGAGGTTGTATAGCAGCTAACTGATTTTGAGCGGACAGTGACAGTGGCTTCCAATTTGACAGACTGTACGTTGGCCCACTGTGTATTTGTTATCTTGTCGGTTTTGATCGTATCCTCTTGATATGTGCATTTTAAGTTTGGTATAGAATTCGAAAAATGGTGAGGTTGTACTATTAGTCTTAGAGTTATGTTCCCCTGGTCGATGAAATGCCTAGGTTACTCCAGTTTTCGCCCGCCTCTGGTTAACGATCGTCTCGAAATAAGTGATATAATTTCGAAAGGGTCAAAAAACCAAACTCGGTTCAAAAAAACTGGTTAGATATCGCAGCAGGCGCATGACATAATTGTGACGTCACAGCAACGTCGGTACAACGTTATTATGTTTATGCAACGTCACATCAACATGGTGTTGCACCGACGTTGACTTGACGTTGCCCTAGCGACGGGTGCCTGCTGGGATAGGATTATTTTCGAATTATGTGCCGTTAGTGTTGATTATGTTGGGGTTAAACGACACGTCAACCCGTGCTGGTCATTTTGTGTCGTCTCCCAGAGGAAGGGAGAAAAGAGATAGAAGATAAAGTAGAGGAAATAAAAGTGGGAGACGAGGGAGAAAGAGGAAAGAAATGGAAGTGTAGAAACAGAATAATACCAACCACCCCCTCCTACACCCGTACCCGTTACAAGGACAACAGGTCTTGCTCAACTGTAAATAGAAAAGGGAAATGGTCAGGAACTTGTATAATCAGATCCCAAATCTCGCCTCCAACTCTCCCAAAAAATATCACAACAAAAAGAGTTATGACAGAAATGGTAACCCGTCACAACGAATAAATTCACATGTGGGGTAGTGATTATGCTTCTCGCCTCATAAGCACTGTAAGACAATCAGTTGGACGCCCCAGTGACGCAAATTACCAACCGCCCCATATTCACCGTGTCATCAGCATTAGTTCTGTAGATGGAGAGGACATCTGACAAAACAATATGATACATGGACTAATGCCCTTTCCTATTGTTAAACTTATTATTAACTATTGAGCTGCAGTGTATTCAGATATTCAGATATTCAGATGCTTGCAAACTCTCCCTGTCTCTCTCTGTCTCTCTCTGTCTCTCTGTCTCTCTTTCTCTCTCTCTCTCTCTCTCTTCGCCATATAAACCAGGTGTCGAGGCCTTTCAGACTTTCGGATGAGTCTATTGAACCGAGGTACCGTCTCCGTACGACCTTAGCTGTTGATGGGACGTACAGACATACACACACTAACGGCAATTATCAGTTACGAAGGAGGCTGGATATGACTCCATCAAACTCCAGAACAAACGAAGAAATAATTAGACGTGATGGCATGTTGGTGTCATATATGCCTAGTGCCCCATTTGTGGGACACTGAAAAACGATTAAGACCCAGATTAGACGCCGCAGTGGGCGATGTGTGATTTGAGAATATATATGTTTATACAAGAGGATCATGATGGTCCTATATCGCTCACCTGAGCTGAGAGATTTATATGTGGGTGCCGGGGCAGGGCAGGGCAATTTTTGGCCTCATGTCCATAATTTGAACAATTTTAGTAGAGGTCCACTAAATGAAGCTTACTAACAAATATCAAAGACCTGGGCTTTCTGGTTTCAGACAAGAAGATTTTTAAAGGTTTTCCCTATATATGCCTATTTAAAACAAGGAGGCCCTGTGACAGGGGCATTTTTGGTCACAGAGCTATAATTTGAACAATCTTGGTAGAGGTCCACTAGATGAAGCTTCATACTACATATCAAAGACCTGAGCCTACTGGTTTCAGACAAGAAGTTTTTAAAGGTTTTCTCTATATATGTCTTTTAGGTCCTGTGGCGGTGTCATTTTTGGCCCGGGACTATAATTTGAACAATCTTGGTAGAAGTCCACTAGATGAAGCTTCAACCCAAATATCAAAGACCTGGTTCTTCTGGTTTCAGACAAGAAGATTTTTAAAGGTTTTCCCTATATAAGCCTATGTAAAACCATTGGGCCCCGGGGCGGCGCCATTTTTGGCCCCAGGGCAACAATTTGAACAATCTTGGTGGAGGTCCACTAGATGAAGCTTCATACCAAATATCAAAGACCTGGGCCTTCTGGTTTCAGACAAGAAGTTTTTAAAGGTTTTCTTACATATGCCTCTTTTGGGTCCTGTGGCGGTGGCATTTTGGGCCCCAGGACTATAATTTGAACAATCTTAATAGAGGTCCACTAGATGAAGCTTAATAACAAATATCAAAGATCTGGGTTTTCTGGTTTCAGACAAGAAGATTCTTAAAGATTTTCCTATATATGCCTATGTAAAATCAGGGAGGCCTGTTGCAGGGGCATTTTTTGGCCACAGGGCTATAATTTGAACAATCTTGGTAGCGGTCCACTAGATTTAGTTTCATACCACATATCAAAGACCTGGGCCTACTGGTTTCAGACAAGAAGTTTTTGAAGGTTTTCTCTATATATGTATTTTGGGTCCGGTGGCGGTGGCATTTTTGGCCCCAGGACTATAATTTGAACAATCTTGGTAGAGGTCCACCTGATGAAGCTTCATACCAAATATCAAAGACCTGGGCCTTCTAGTTTCAGGCAAGAAGATTTTTAAAGGTTTTTCCTATTTAAGCCTATGTAAGAACAATAGGCCCTGGTGCGGGGGCCTTTTGGCCCAAGGGCTATAATTTGAACAATCTTGGTAGAGGTCCACCAGATTAAGCTTCATACCAAATATCAAATACCTGGGCCTTCTGGTTTCAGACAAGGAGATTTTCAAAGGTTTTCTCTATATAAGCCTATGTAAAACCAGTAGGCCCTGGCGTGGGGGCATTTTTGGCCCCAGGGCTATAATTTGAACAACCTTGTTGGAGGTCTTCTTGATGTAGCTTCAAGACCTGGGCCTTCTGGTTTTAGACAAGAAGATTTTTTAAAGGTTTTCCCTATATAAGCCTATGTAAAACCAGTAGGCCCTTGTGCGGGGGCAGTTTTGGCCCCAGGGCTATAATTTGAAACAATCTTGGTAGAGTTGGTATAGGTTTTCCCTATATAAGCCTATGTTAAACCAGTAGGCCCTGGTGCGGGGGCATTTTTGGCCACAGGACTATAATTTGAACACTCTTGGTAGAGGTCAACTAGATGAAGCTTCAGGCCAATTGTCAAAGATCTGGGCCTTCTGGTTTCAGACAAGAAGATTTTTGAAGTTTCCCTATATAAGCCTATGTAAAACCATTGGGCCCGGGGCGGGGCCATTTTTTGCCCCAGTGCAATAATTTGAACAATCTTGGTAGAGGTCCACTAGATGAAGCTTCATACCAAATATCAAAGACCCGGGCCTTCTGGTTTCAGACAAGAAGATTTTTGTGGGTTTCCCCTATATAAGCCTATGTAAAACCAGTAGGCCCTGGTGCAGGGGCATTTTTGTCCCCAGGGCTATAATTTGAACAATCTTGGTAGAGGTCAACTAGATGAAGCTTCATACCAAATGTCAAAGACATTGGCCTTCTGGTTTCAGACAAGAAGATTTTTAAAGGTTTTCCCTATATAAGCCTATGTAAAACCATTGGGCCCCGGGGCGGGGCAATTTTTGGCCCCAGTGCAATAATTTGAACAATCTTGGTAGAGGTCCACTAGATGAAGCTTCATGAGGGTTTTTCCTTATTTTCCCCTTTTGTTGCCATGGCAACCAGAGTTCTGCATGGAATGGAATTCTTTGAACAACTTTGAGAGAGGACCACCCAAATATCATTACTGCCAAGTTTGGTCAAAATCTGTTCATAGGTTGAGGAGATGTTGTTTAAAGGAATTGTGGACGGACATCCGGACGGACGACGACGACGACGACGGACGGTGACGGATCACAATAGCTCGCCCGGAGCCTTCGGCTCAGGTGAGCTAAAAACTGAACGACAGACAAAACAAACCTGACATCCCTATTGATTGAAAAGAACCACTCCAAGCTTATTAGATGGAAGATTCCATTGGCATATATGTGTTAATGTCATAACCGGTTTTAAACTATGGAGGTGCATTCCTTTTTAACGGTCGAAGCACTGAGAGCGGCAGTTGGTTGAATGTTGAAACAAGAGGCCCATGGGCCACTATGCTCACCAGAGCTCATAAGGACCAAGAATATATATGGTTTATGGGTGGGAATCTGATATATGAGGCCCTTTTATGAAGTGGAGAGGAGAGGAATGGCTCCTGTAGACCTCTAAGTTGGTGTGCTATTGATAAGGAACAAGAACATATATGATTATGGGGTGGGGATTTGAATGGTTTCTGAAACATATGGCCTTTTAAAGTGGAGGGGCGGGGCACATTGCTCCAGTACAAAGTGACCCCTAGGTTGGTGTGTTTGAACAAGTTTTATCACAAGGAACAAGAATATTATAGTTTATGGGTTTTCTGAGATACATGGCTTTTAATGAAGTAAAGCAGTAGGGCATGACCCGGGCACTCCGGATGACTCCCAAGCTAGTGTTTGAATGCGTCGTATAAGGAAGATGAATATATATGGTTTAGGGGTGGGGTTCTGAACAGTTTCTGAGATATATGGCCTTTTCTGTAGTGGTGATGTTGGGAAAGGCCCTGGCTTGACCCGGGAGACCTCTAGGTTAATCTGGGGGACCCCTATGTTGGCATAAAAGCATATGGCTGAGAGTCGTTTACTCAAGGAACATTTCTATAAACGTTTTGTCAAAATATCTGCAATGACTTGGCAGCAAATCCATTTTTCAATTTCCCCCATTATAAGTCTATGGAAAAATCTAAGTTGCCATAGCAACAAAACTAGAGAGCCGAATTTCATAAAAAAAAAAAAAAAAACACACACACACAAAACCTATAAAGGCAAATATGGTGATTATTTCCAAAAACTCTTAGCCTCATTGAGCATACAACCTTTGTAAGTCTATTGGAGATTATGAGCCCCGGGGCGTGACCAATTTGGATCCAAGGGGCATGATTGGCAGGATTTATGTAGGGGACTACTCGACGTTGCTACATACTGAATATCTAAGCTCTGGGCCTTGTGGTTTCAGAGAAGATTTTCTAAGTTTTCCCATTGTAAGTCTATGGGAGCTTATGGGGCGTGGCCAGTTCTGACCCCAGGGGCATGATTGACAGGATTTATGTAGGTGACCATATTACGTTGCTACATACTAAATATCTTAGCTATGGGCTTTACGGTTTCGGAGAAGAAGATTTTTGAAGGTATGTTCCCCATTATAAATCTATGGAAGCTACGGAGCAACGGGGCGATGCCAATTTAGACCCCAGGGACATGATTGTCAGGATTTATGTAGAGGACCACTCGACGTTGCTACATACTGAATATCTAAGCTCTGGGCCATGTGGTTTCAGAGAAGATGTTTTCTAAGTTTTTCCCATTGTAAGCCTATGGGAGCTTATGACCTCCGGGGCGTGGCCAATTCCGACCCCAGGGGCATGATTGGCAGGATTCATGTAGGTGCCATATTACGCTGCTACATACTAAATATCTCAGCTATGGGCTTTATGGTTTCGGAGAAGAAGATTTTTTAAGCTTGTTTCCCCATTATAAGTCTATGGAAGCTAAGGAGCCCCGGGGCGTGGCCAATTTAGACCCTAGGGGCATGATTGGCAAGATTTATATAGGGGACCACTCGACGTTGCTACATACTGAATATCTAAGCTCTGGCCTTTTTTGGTTTCAGCGAAGAAGATTTTCTAAGTTTTTCCCATTGTAAGTCTATGGGAGCTTATGACCTCTGGGGCGTGGCCAATTCTGACCCCAGGGGCATGATTGGCAGGATTTATGTAGGTGACCATATTACGTTGCTACATAATAAATATCTTAGCTATGGGCTTTATGGTTTCGGATAAGAAGATTTTTGAAGGTTTTTTCCCCCCATTATAAATCTATGGAAGCTAAGGAGCCCCGGGGCGAGGCCAATTTAGACCCCAGGGGCATGAATGGCAGGATTTATGTAGAGGACCACTCGACGTTGCTACATACTGAATATCTAAGCTCTGGGCCATGTGGTTTCAGAGAAGATGATTTTCTTAGTTTTTCTCATTGTAAGCCTATGGGGGCTTATGACCTCCGGGGCGTGGCAAATTCCGACCCCAGGGGCATGATTGGCAGGATTTATGTAGGTGCCATATTACGTTGCTACATACTAAATATCTTAGCCATGGGCTTTATGGTCTCGGAGAAGAAGATTTTTGAAGCTTGTTTCCCCATTATAAGTCTATGGAAGCTAAGGAGCCCCGGGGCGTGGCCAATTTAGACCCTGGGGGCATGATTGGCAGGATTTATGTAGGGGACCACTCGACGTTGCTACATACTGAATATCTAAGCTCTGGACTTTTTGGTTTCAGAGAAGAAGATTTTCTAAGTTTTTCCCATTGTAAGTCTATGGGAGCTTATGAGCCCCGGGGCGTGGCCAATTCTGACCCTAGGGCATGATTGGCAGGATTTATGTAGGTGACTATATTACGTTGCTACATACTAAATATCTTAAATATCTTAATTTAGACCCCAGGGGCATGATTGGCAGGATGTATATAGGGGACCACTTGACGTTGCTACATACTTAATATCTAAGCTCTTGGCATTGTGGTTTCAGAGAAGATTTTCCCATTGTAAGTCTATGGGGGCTATATGTTGCCATAACAACCAAACTAATGAGCCGATTTTCATTAAATACACAAACTTACAACCACCCAGCCCAAGGGTGCTACAGATAAAATTTCGGCTGAATCGGCCCAGTGGCCTTAGAGGAGATGTCGTTTGAAAGTGTTGACGCCAGACGACGACGAAGACGATGACGTTGACGGACAACTGCCTATCCTATAAGCTCCCCCGGAGCCTTCGACCCTTGTGAGCTAAAAACGTCTGAACTTGGATTCTTATCGGTAAAAAAAAGTCGGCACTTATTGGGAAGCCCCTCTGTTAAATCCACATTTGTGTAGCGTCCCGAAAATGGGACATTAGGAAACAGTGAAGATTCTGACCAGACACCGCGTTCTGCGGCGTCTCGTCAGTCTAAATAAAACTCACAACGAATAAAGAAGCTTCCGTGGTGTAGTGGTTATACTAACCGCTTCATAAAAGCAAGGGTCGTGGGTTCGATTCCGGGCTTCTCCAGACTTTTGGATGAGTCTTTAAACCGAGGTCTCGTCTCCCGTATGACCTTAGCTGTTGGTGAGTCGTAAAACAGAGAGAGAGAGAGAGAGAGAGAGAGAGAGAGAGAGAGAGAGAGAGAGAGAGAGAGAGAGAGAGAGAGAGAGAGAGAGAGAGAGAGAGAGAGAGAGAGAGAGCTGCTACCGCATATATATTATGATGGAGCCTCTTCACAGATGTTGTGTTGAAGGATCTATTGATCAGTAAAAGGTTAAAACTTATCCTGCTGAATACAACAACCCCTACCTTTGCAAACAGTATAGATCAAGATCAGATGGCTTCTGAAGAAGCCATCTGATCAGGATCTACACTATTTGTCATTCAGTTTGTGAATTTGAATGAATGCATTATTCAAGTAGTTTCATTGGTCAGAAATGGAAGTGGCAGATATTTATTCAGCAGGAAAAGGGTTAAACAATATATAAAATCTTCAGCCCGTTTGCGTGCGTTTTTTTTTTTTTTTTGTCATTGCCAGTCATCTGGGCAATCGCAAGGAAGTTGTTGGACTGTTATTTACCCTTATCTTGCTGTTCACGACAACCCCTATCTTTGCAAACAGTGTAGATCCAGATCAGATGGCTTCTGAAGAAGCCATCTGATCAGGATCTACACTGTTTGGCATTCCGTTTATGAATTTGTAGCAATAAATTACATCAAGTAGTTTGATTGGTTGATAGACAGAAATGGGTGTGGCTTAAATGAATATTCAGCAAGACCAGGGTTAACTTTTGGTCGTCCCAGTATTGAAATGTCAGCAAATATTGGTATTTCAATAGAAAAAATACGAAAACTTTACATATAATCTTGTTTTATTTTAGTACGCAACAATTTTGCTTTGTTGGTTTTGGTTTGGTTCTGAGTTTTACGAACTAGTCAACACTATTCAGGTTACGTCGAATCGTCACACTTTCTTGGACAGGCTTTTACCTCAGCGGTAAAAATATAATTTTATTAATATTGGCCCAGTTACAGGCCTTCGGCCTCGGGCCAATACAGCTGAACGAGGACCTGTAACTTGGCTAATACGAAATTAATTGATAAATGACAATTTTATTAATTGACACAATTAAAAAAAAACATAATTATTGATTTTTTGACCTCAGTTAATATTGGTTGACATGGTATTAATAATGACCTCCGATAAATACAGGATAGTCAATTAATAATAGACCTACACAACCATCGAGGCAATACATAATTACCTTCTTATTTTGCTACTTTACGTTATTTTACCATTTATTTTCATATTATTCACCTTTTTTTTTCAAAACAAGTATTTAAATGTTCTATTGTTTGCCAGTATCACGTGTATCGTTGTAAACATCTGGGGTCAGTTGTTCAAAGCCTCGTTAGCTTAACAATCTCATTAGTGGTCATATTGTTACCTGTTCTAGCAAGTTCAATATCTAAAATTTTGGTATTTTCGCTGAAAAAAAATGTGAAAAGCTGCCCACATTTTTTCAGCAAAAATATTAGCATATTTGCCATATTTAATGATCAAAGTTTTAACGATATATTAACTAACGACGTCGTTACTTTTGAACAACTGGCCCCTGGAGGGCCATAACAAATGTTGGTAGAACCTGTGGCCCAACCTCTTTGCATGAAAGACGCAATAAAATGTTACTCAGGACGGTACGCATACTTCTTAAATCAGCGGAAGGGACATTCAAGAAGCTTTACCGATTACTTTGTTGGTATCTTAACATTGATGAGTAAATGTTTTTGCTCATTTCAGCCAAAGTTTAGATATCAAACACGTTGTATGCATATAATTATCAGAGCACTGATATTACCTGTGGGCCAATTGTCGATAGTAGGCTGGAATTATGGTTGGGAATCTGGACAAAGGCTACTTAATAAACCACAGACTGTTTAATAAAATCCTTTAACCCCTGTATGTTCTGTTACCAATGTCATCACGTGACCAAGTCCGGTGATATTCATTATTTTTCTTATTTCTGCTCCAAGACATAGGTTGTAGGTAAACGTTAGAACCGCCTCAATGAGTCGGTTTTAACGAGCACACACAACCTATGTTTTGAGGATTTATAGGAAAAATAGGAAGGATTTTCATCATAAAAGTAGCCATTTTGAAGATATGAAAAATGCACTATGTCGTACGGGTGAGTTGTCGTAATGACTATTTTCGGGATCCTAGACATATATGGGTAAAACTATTCAATATTGAAAAAAGATACTTGATTGTCCTTTATTTTCATTAACCCTTACCACTCTCAACAGACGACAGATGGTTGATATTTTTTCTCATTTTCCTAGAAAACAGGACATCTCATGCAAACTGTTCCCAGAAAAAAGGACTTGGTATCTCATGCAAATTGTAAGGAGACACTTTGCACGTAATGTCCAGCCCTGTTTTCTGAGAAAAATAAGAAAGATATTTCAAAATGTCGTCTGCTGAGAAACACGGCATGGATCCCAAACATCTGATTCGCGCGAGGTTTAACGTTATTGCTCAGTAATAATCCCGTGGATTACCGCGTTATTCACCTTATTTGCATTATCTGCTGGTTCCTAGTCTGAAGGTTATCAGAGCTGGAAAAACAGGTAACCAGACCCCCCTGACCTTAAAAGGTCAGGGGGGTCTGGTTACCTGCTTTTCCAATATTGACAATGTGCAAGCTGGGAGCCAGCACATAATGCAAATATGGTGAATAGACGCTCCAGTATTATCAACTTTGGATTGAGGGAAAAAGGGAGAAAACAACTTTCAACTTCAGAGGCACGTTAGTTCAATACTGGAAGTATCATTTGAACACAGTGACACGGAATTATTAGGCTTGTGAATCGCTTTGCTAGAAGTACTTGCTACTTTACAGCACAGCAAGAGTTTGAAGGCTCTCCGAAAATCTTTTCTCAACCAACAATAAATGATCGGATTTATAACTGAATTCGTCATTGCTGTGGTAACTGCAAATGTCTTGGCTATCTCGAAAACATCTTCAGAAAATGGTAAGTACTTAAGCAAACTTGTAGCAAGGAACGGGAACCAGAAAATAACGAAAAGTAACAACACAAATGCCATGACTTTGGCGTGACGGGTGTCTTTTTCCATCTGCCGCTGGTTGTTATCTCTCTTTCTTGCAGTGTTAACGTTAAGTCGACTCATCCTTTCTTGGTGCTTTTTGGCAGCCCTGAACACAATCACGTACATGCTGATCGACAGCGTCAAACAGACCGCCATTAAAACCGGAACTGTGAAGACCGTGTATGGTTTTGGGAAAATAAGAAAAAAATCACACGGCATACCCTGCTCCCAAACATTTACGCCTGCTAACGGCATGATTGAAAACACGACACAGTATGTCCATATTCCAAGGAGCATGAATTTGACTCGCCGTTTAGTCATTTTTGTGTGATAGTGCAGCGGATGAATAACAGCAATATAGCGGTCAAATGATACAAAGGTTAAAGTGATTATAGATCCGCTCATGCTGGTAACCACTGAAGCATAGCGAGATAAACACAAGTACTTATATTGTCTGAGGACCTCCCCTTTGACGTAAAATATGGCATACAAGGGAATCGTGGGACACGCAACGAGCATGTCGGACACGGCAAGGGAGGCGACGAACATATTCATAGAGGTGCGAAGTTTTGGAAACTTTATCACGGCCGAAACAACTAAAAGGTTTCCTGCTAATATGAAAGGCATGACAAGAGTCAGAATAGCTGCGTTAGCGAGGTCACAGGCGAATGCAATATTCACGACGGAGTTGTATTCTGTGACGTAATTTGAGCTGTTCCGGTCAAAGGGGTAGTCGGCTGTTGTGTTGTCGAACTCCCGGAACGATACGTTATCCGTTGCGTCTGCAGTAGTAGTGCCAACGTTGGAGACAGATACGTTCGTGGTCATAGTGCTGCTCCCTGAAGTACACCACACCCTTGTAAAATATGCCTGTAAGAAAAATAAGAATTAAACCTTATCCTACTGTTTACGACACTCCCTACCTTTGCAAACGGAATAGATCCAGATCAGACAGCTTCTGAAGAAGCCATCTGATCAGGATCTACACTGCCATGCACTTTGTGAAATGAACAAAATATATCAAGTAATTTGATTGGTCGATAATCAGCAATGGGAGTGAATTAATTAATGTATGCAGCAGGATATGGGTTAAACAATGCTGTCACGACAAGCCAGAATGTGTCTTTGGTTATGTGTTTTTCGGTCAATTGTTCAGTCCACCCATAGTTACTAAGCACAGAAGTTCTGCAGTTCTGATAACCACGTGACTATCACTGATTTGTAGGAAATCCAGTTTACGGATATATATATAGAAAATAGCCGTGTTGTTCTCATCGCTATAAGGTCAGAGGGTTGCGTTGGAGGGTTATCTATAGAATCTGGAAATAATCAGCGTTGGGTTTCGCAAACAGTGAAGATTCAGATCAGACACCGCATACACAATTTCGCTTATCGTAGATCAGATACCACTTCTAGGAACTTTGACACAGAGGCATGTTCAAGTTTGGGAGATTTGGGGCGTTGGGGGGAGTATACCTAGCAAGTGCAGCCGTTATGTCATCAAAGTCGCAGAAAAGACAGAAAGGGCGACCCATTTCGGTAACAGGTCCGTGTGACGTAGCTATCCAAAACGGTTATATTTCTGATGAAAATGTATGATATTTAATTGATTTTTACACAAAACGTAAGTTGTGGTTACTTATTAGAACCGCCTCATTGAACCTATGTCTTGGCACAGAAATAAGAATAATGTTAACTCCTGTAAACCTCAGTTTTCTCTATATAAAGTGGGATGTAGAGGGCTGTTGTTAACGTGATCCTTGCATTTCATTACAAAAACATGCCTATACCAATACACTGCAACCATTATCGCCAAAAAAAAAAAAAAAAAAAAAAAAGAAAATTTTAAGATAAAAAATTGTGATATTTTTCTTATTTCTGCTCAAAATATTGATTGTGGGTACTCGTTAGAACCGCCTCGAACGAGTACCCACAATCCATACTTTAGAGCAGAAATGTGAAAAATAAGGTTTCCCCAATAAACCCCAGTTCTATTTCGTCATATCACTTCCGGGATTAAATGAGATCGTGCGTAGCAGTGGACAAATCAGTGTGCGAACAGCTGTCAGACAGGACAGACGTGTCAAATCAGTGCACATATTGATATATGGGAAATTTAGTTTGCAATTACATATCGTATTTGGTTTTATTGCAAACGATTTATTTCTAGTTAATTCGATTTATTTCGGATTATTTTTTCAACAATTTCCCATTTTACGGCATTGTTTACGACATTGCCGGTTTGTGGCGCAACACTGTTTACGGCCACGTGTTTATTAAGATGGCGGAGAAGATTGTTTCCGTTGAGCGTGATAGAGAAAAACCTAGGTCTGTGCCTAGTTCTCAGGAGGACAGTGTTGAAAAACCTCCCGTTTCTGGTATTCTGAACATAAGGGCGACATCGGAACGTAGTTCAGCGTCGCCGTCTAAGGGGAAAGCCCCTGCCAGAAAAGAATTAAAGACTGTAGAATCGGAGATTCTTTCAGCGGTGAAAGGTATTCAATCTGCAATGCAGAAGCAGGATGAGAAAATCAGTCATGTCATGACTAGATTAAGTGACATTGAAAATTATACTTATGATGGTAATGAGTATGAATATGACGAGGTAGACCCTGAAGGGGGGCTGCAGTTTTTATGAGGAAGAACCCTCTGGAGTTTCACAGTCTTCGACTGATTTATCAACCAACTTGGCCGGCCAAAAACGGAAAGAATCTGAGGCCAATCCCAGGTTTGCCACAATGGCAAAAAGGTTCAAAACACAGGAACGTTGTGACGTAGCCATTGATGAGACTTTGGCTCAAAATGTTACAGAACTGTTTAGAAATAGCATTGATGATGACAGATATGCTGAAATGATCAAAGATGAGACAAATGGACGGCCTGAGAACTGTGACGGGTTGGTTACAGTAAAGACTAATCAACTTGTTTGGGATGCCGTCACGCCGGCCGCACGAACAAATGATCTTAAGTTTCAAAAAATTGAAACGTCAGTTGTAAAGGCAGCAACTATTTTATCAAAGGTGGTAAATCAACTGGCAGCCATTGAGAATGAGCATGATAAATTTGGAGAAATGATAGATGACTGTAATTCATCCTTAGCTCTGTTAGGGCATTCAAATAAACAGATCTGTATGGTCCGAAGAGACTTATTTAAACCAGAATTGAAAGACGAGTGTGCTCATTTATGTACTCACTCATTGCCCTATACCTCATGGCTTTTTGGTGATGATGTCTACAAGAAAACCAAAGAGATAGAAGACAGCAATAAACTTGGATACAAGATCCATAAAAGTGGCTTCAAGGGTAGTTTTAGAGGTCGTGGTAACTTCCGCGGAAGATATCGAGGTAGAGGTAGAGGAAATGGTACCCGAGGGAAACCCTACTACCAGTCGTCATACACGGCATCAAATAATGACACAAAAAACGTCTCGAAGAAAGGGACGGGAAAACCCACGAAAGCATAAAAGAACAGGTAAACAATTTTGCTACATTTGAAGCCGGAAGATTAAGATTTTTCATTCATGAATGGCGCAAATTGACAGATGACCCCATTATTCTAGATATGATAGAGCATTACCATGTCGACTTTGATGAAAGCTTTTTTAAAATGAAACAGAGATGTTTTTTCACAGCATAGGTTTAATGCTGTAGAATCTAAAATAATTGAAACTGAAATCAGTAAGTTACTCTCAATGGGGGTAATTAAAGAAGTTCAGATCGAGTCTGACCAGTTTTTATCACCAATGTTTGTCAGGCCAAAGAAAAACGGAGAATATAGGATGATTCTAAATTTGAAAAGATTGAATGAATTTATTCCGTACCATCATTTTAAGATGGACACTTTTGAGAAAACCATACATTTGTTTACAAAATATATGCATATGGCATCTCTCGATTTGCGTCATGCATATTACTCAATTGGCCTTGCTGAAGAAATACAGCGCTATTTTCGCTTTCTATGGGCCGGAAAGGTATATCAGTACACTTGCTGTCCAAATGGTCTCGCTTGTTTACCCCGTTTGTTCACCAAAATGATGAAACCAATCTATTCTAAACTTAGAAGTCAAGGATTTACTAATTCGGGGTTTATTGATGATAGTCTTCTCTGTGGAGAAACAAAAGAGAAATGTGTTGAAAATGTTGACACTACAAAAACACTAATGATCAGGTTCGGTCTCATGATACATGAAGAAAAATCGGTGTTTGAACCAACCAAGCAAATAGTATTTCTTGGTAATATTATAGATTCAGAAAAAATGACAGTTTATCTTCCAATCGAAAAGGTTGAAAGAGTGATTAAAGAGTGCAGAACTCTATATAATTTAGAAAGATCAAGCATCTGAACAGTAGCTAAAGTCATTGGGATCTTAGTGTCAACATTTTCAGCAGTAGAATATGGCAGGCTGTATTATAGAGAGCTTGAAAGGGAAAAATTTCTAGCTTTGCGGCGAAATCAAGGAAATTATGATGCTGATATGCGTATCACACAGAATATGAAACAAGAGTTAAAATGGTGGTTCACAAATGTAGCAAAACAAGATAGAAAAATTACTCATGGTAACCCTGAAATACAAATACAAACAGATGCCTCACTCAGTGGGTGGGGTGCAATATGCCAAGATAGTCAAACAGGTGGTAGATGGTCAGATGAAGAAAAGGGAAATCACAAAAAAAAATGTAGAGTTGAAAGCTATTCAATTTGCTTTGAAGGCTTTTCAAAGTAAAATTGAAGGAAAGCATGTTAAAATACTCACAGATAACACAACTGCCTTATCATATGTGTTATGTTTTGGTGGTATGAAATCAAAGGTCTGTAACTCTCTCAGTAAAGAGATTTGGTTCTGGTGTATAGACCACAGTGTTTGGCTATCTTGTTCCCACATAGCTGGTAAAAATAATCCTGCTGATACCCCTTCGAGACAGTTTAATGACGCGCTGGAATGGTCCCTATCTCAAGAGGTATTCAGCAGTATTTGTGAACAGTTTGGAACACCAAAAATTGATTTATTTGCATCTAGACTGAATAGAAAACTTCCTATATACTGTTCCTTTCAGCATGACCCTTTTTCCAGCTATGTAGATGCATTTACAATTGATTGGGGATCAGTCTCATATGCATATTTATTTCCCCCTTTCAGTTTGTTGACACGTTGCTCACAGAAGATAGTGATGGACAAAGCAAGGTGCCTTGTAGTAGCACCCTTATGGCCAACACAAATCTGGTTCACAGCATTAATGAAAATTTTGATTCGAAAGCCAGTAGTGCTTCCCAGGACGACGAAAATTCTGACACTTCCTCATATGAATACACCGGTTGTACATCCATTATCAAAGAAGTTGGTATTAACAACATGTCTAGTGTCAGGAATAGCTTCAGAGTCAGAGGATTTTCGGAATCAGCAACCAATATTATCATGTCATCCTGGCGAACTGGAACTAAAAAGCAATACCAGACGCATATATCAAGATGGCTACTCTACTGTAATAGAGAAAAAATTGATCCATTTTCAGCTTCTGTAAAAGCTGTGATACAATTTTTGACAGAACAGTTTGAAGCAGGCTTAGGTTATAGTAGTCTAAATACAGCGAGGGGAGCACTGTCGTCTTTGGGATTGAAATTGGAACAATTTTCAGCTGGGAGCCATCCCCTAGTTGTCAGGTTTATGAAAGGAGTTTTTAATCTGAGACCTACAACACCTCGTTATGCTGACATTTGGTCAGTGGATACAGTATTGAATTATTTGAGAAAATTGTCCCCTGTGAGAAACTTATCTCTGAAAGATCTGACATTGAAATTAGTAATGCTTATAGCACTAACTAATGCGGCACGTGTTCAAACTATCCATATGCTTTCTGTAAATAGTTTTAAGAAGTCAAGTTAAGAGTTTGTGTTTAAACTTGAAAATTTATTGAAGCAAAGCCGGCCGAGCTTTGATTGTTCTATTATAAAGCTTAAAGCTTATCCTCCAGATAGGAGGGAGTGTATATATACAGTGTTAAAAGAATATTTGGTAAGAACCAAAGAAATCAGGAATGATTCTGGTTCAAATAAACTTTTATTAAGCTATGTACGGCCGTACAGAGCAGTCACGAGAGACATAATTTCTAGATGGATTAAAATCATTATGAATAGGGCAGGAATAGACACTAGAAAGTATGGCTCACATAGTGTTCGTGGGGCCTCAACTTCAAAGGCAAAACTGAGAATGGTGCCTATTCGCGAAATTCTTCAGAAAGCTGGATGGTCTAACCAGTCTACTTTCGCAAAATTCTATGAGAAAGAAATTGAAGATAGTAACCGGTTTGAAGCGGCAGTCCTGCAACAGGATTGCTAGGTAAGTGGGATTTGCCATTATACGCTTTGAAATCTCATTTAATACCGTAAGGTATATGACGAAATAGAATTTAAAAATTAAACGAGACTTACCTTGGTTAAGTTGAAGTTTGATTGGAATTCTATGAGTCATATTATCACTGGAGGGATTAAATGTCGTTTACGCAATCAATAACTCCAGTTCTTTATGACATGATGAGCCCTCTGATCCTAAAAACAATAGAAGCTTCAGTGACAGCGACAGTTGAAGCAGCTGTCAAATCGGTGCAGGATAAAATTGTCGATCAAGTAGTGGAATCGAATAGAAAATTGCAGGAGTCTGTCACTGAGCAGTCAAGAATTGTCCAAGAGCAACGCAAGGCGATCGAAACCCAAGAGCAGGTTATAGTGGATCAGAAAAGGGTTATCGGAGAGCAGTCTAAGTTACTAGAAGACAAATGTGTGTCTATTGAGCAGCTGGAAATGCAAGTTGACTGCCTCACGCTAGAGTTCGATTCAGTAAAATCAGAGCTAAATGATCTAGCACAATACATACGCAGGACCTCCATTCGATTGAACAACTTTAAAACTCCCCTCCCCATTAAAGATGATGAGTTGACCAGATTGGTGATGCATTACCTTAATACGCATGTGCTTCGGGATGTTAGACCGCTCCAGTTGCGAGACATTGATCGTTGTCACTATGTAGGCAGGGCAATAAATGGCAAACCTAGACAAATAATTGTCAAGTTCATTCATTACCATGATAAGCAACGAGTGTTTACAACAAAATCAAACTTGAAGAACAATCCAGATAAAACGTTCATGACAGAGGACTTAACAGCTAGCAACCATTTATTGGTTAAACAACTGCTTACCCTTAAAAAGGACAGTAAAATTGACAGTTTTTGGACCAATAACGGTCGTATTCTTGTCAAAAAAGAGCATAATAGCGAACCAGTTCGTGTATCAGCTCAGGACAGCCTGCCGGTCAAGCTGAGTATCGAAGACGAGCCTAGGCCGGAAGGAGCAGACGCAGCCACTCATATTTCTGAAACACCAGACCCTATGGTCTACTAGAACTCATACAGCCAAATGTGTTTTCTTTTATTCACAGGAGCTCGTGAATGGAGCGGTAGGTCAGAAACGGGCTGAAGAAATAGCGTGAATTTGGTATTGCCCTTAAATATTCTCTAGATTTGCGCTTTTTCAAACTTTCTTGCCTTTTTTTGGCCGTGCTGACCTATTATCTTGCTTCTATAGCGAAGTGCATCTTGATCAGATTTCTATGCGTTTCCTACTACTAACTGTTCACGAACACGTGTTATTGTTTATTTACTACCGAACTGTCAACTATTTCGGACCACTATGACAATCTAGATGATAGTAGACGCTTGACATTCATTCATGAGTGATACACCATGCGTTTACTAGATTAAGATAAGCACATCGTAAGTGAAATTTATTGAATTGGTTTCACATATCAACTTGTTACAAAGAATGTGCTACATTTGATAGTCTACTACATGTTTTTTGTTCAGATACATTACATTGTGTTCTTCTACCTACATGAGGTAATGTTGGCTCACTGCATACAACAATGAGGCAATGTTAGCTCAATGCATTCAACCACGAATGTCTTGTAAGTTGTCCGAGATATATCAACCGATTAATAACATTACGAAAACACGTCTATGTAATTGTGACCCTCTTAAACCCCACTTTTACATATACACGTAAAAATGGTCTTTATAGGGGTATACATTATTTTCCTTTTTTTCGCTTAAAAAGCATGGATTGTGGATGCTCGTTGAAGCCGCCTCACTGAGGCGGTTCTTGCGGTCACCCACGGTCTGTGTTAGGGGCAGGATTGGGAAAGGGGGTTGCAGTTTAACCCATCATTAGTCAACTCAGTAACCATGTTGGACACTATTGTTTGACATGGACGTGTTTTCCTAATGGTAGCTAAGTTCACAACTTATCACCAATTTTTATCTGTTTCTTCCAAAGTTTACCTTCATACACATGTTTTTCTAAAAATGCTCCATTAATACATGTATTCATCCATATTATATGTACCTCATTTTATTTTCACATATCACTGGCATGCTGTCTGGGTGTCAGATGCAGTTGTGGGACATACCACTGAGATCTAATGCCAAAAATGTCTGATCATTATGGTTGGTAATGGGTATTTCCCTTGATCAGTGGAGGGTCTCGGTTGGTTTGTTTCACCACGGCATCACTATCAGCAAGAAAATGTTAAAGGTCACTCTAAATATGCATTCAGTTTTTTTAATAATGGTGACACTTTACAAGCTATTTTCATGTATTTGCCACCACGCAAATGCTCTCATGGTCTTGAATTTTTGCAATATATATTGCTTTTTTGTCATTCTTCTTAATATACTACTTCAAGCTGGTGACATAGAAACTAATCCAGGACCCGAAAATGTGCACGATCTTTCAATTTTGCATTTAAACATTAGAAGCATTAGAAACAAATTAGACTTTATTCTTGATAATTTTTCTGAATTTAATATATTATGTTTTTCTGACACTCATCTAGATGCCAACTTTCCAACAGAGATGCTTTTTCTTTCAAACAGTTTCAGTGTGCCTTACAGAAAGGGCTGAACAAATCATGGAGGTGGGGTGTCAGCATATATCAATTCAAGCTTACTTCACGTGAGAAAACCAGAACTTGAGATTTTTTGTGAAGAGTCTTTATGGATTGAAGTAAAGGTAAAAAATGAGTTATATTTAATTGGTTTATTTATAGTCCCTCTACAGCTGACATATAGTTTTTTAACAATTTAAACTTAAATATTGAAAGGGCTCTCGAACACTCAAAAACATTTGATAATCGTTGGAGACCTCAACGAAGATCTACTGAATCCAAATTATCACAATCTAAAAGATGTTTTAATTGATTAACTCGATGACTAATGTTATAACAGAACCAACAAGGCTACATGCCATTCTTGACCCAATCATTATTCCAGACCACATGCCATTCCTGGATTCTGGTTCTTTAACTATTCCAGCCAATATAAGTGACCACAAAGCGACATATATATATAACACTACCCTTTCAGTATGATACTGAAGGCGCTTTCAACAGACTAATATGTTTATATAAAAAGGCTAATTGTACACTTTTAAAACAAAAAAATTCAAATTATGATTGGTCATGTCTAAGCGAAGGTACTCTAGATGAAGCCTGTTCTAAATTTAATGATACCTTTCTTGAATTTGTTAACTCTTGTGTTCCATCCAAAAATGTACTTATTAGACTGATGACAAGCCGTGGTACGATTCTGAAATAAGACGTGTGTCTAGAAAACGAGATGGATTAAAACGGAAATTCAACAAATCAGGTAATGCTAACACTCTGTCAAGATATAAGTTCTTTCGAAATAAAGTTAACAATTTAAAGCAACACGCAAAAGAGCAATTCTACAACAATTTAGAATTTTCTATATCTGATTTTCACTCTAATGATAAAAAACAATTTTGGAAAGTGGTACGCCACTTTGTTAAAAGCAATTCAAGCTCCGCTTCAATTCCACCTCTAAATTCATTCCCAGTTACTGGGCAAAATGACTTTGTTTTTCATCAGAAGATAAAGCAGAATTATTAAACGAATATTTTACAGCTATCTCCACAGTCAATGATGCAAACGTCGACTTGCCTGATTTTGAATATAAATGCCAAAATCGGTTTTAAGAATTGCATGTACACCACAAGAGGTAGCATCTTTGATTGAAATTTTAAATCCGAACAAGGCTACAGGGCCAGATGGTATTAGTACCAAAATGCTAAAATCTGTAGCAAACGAAGTATCTGTGCCTCTGTGTACACTCTTTAATAGATCTTTCAGAGTATGCAAGTTTGCAGAGATCTATAAATATTCAAATGTTATACCTTTACCCAAAAAGGGAGATAATTCTGATCCTTCGACATTTCGACCTGTTTCTCTCTTAAAGACACATTTTTGATTGCATAACACCCTAATGACCGGTTATTGAAAAATTCAGTTTAGAGATAAGACACATTTGGGGTATTCTGGCTGTCATACAGGTAGGGGATCAAGAGAGGGCAATCAATTACCAAGAGAAAATTCACATCTCTGCATTTGCTTGTTTGATAACTATGTCCTGGTTTTGATATTCTGCACTTTTAATCTTATTTTTTTTAGTCAGCATTATTTATAATCATTGCAAAAACATGCATATTCAAATATCTTGGATAAATTTTATGACCAAAAATGATAAAAAAAGTCCTGATATCTTTGATATTTCGGCTCAAAACATATATTGTGGGTACTTGTTAGAACCGCCTCGGTGACCCATAATATATGTTTTTGCGTAGAAATAAAAAAAATAATGTTTGCACCTTCTAAATCCCAGTTATACGGTTCAAAATTATTAAATTGTGAGTACTCGTTAGATCGCCTCTGCGAGGGGGTTCTAACGAGGACCCACAATATATGTTTTTGAGTAGAAATAAGAAAAATAATGTATACCTCTGTAAACCCCAGTTTTACCATAGAATATGTTTTTACATTGCGGATACTTGTTACAACCGCCTCTGCGAGGTGTTTCTAACGAGGACCCACAATATAATTGTTTTTTGAGTAGAAATAAGAAAAATAATGTACAATCCTCAAGGCTCCTGTTTTAGATTACTTCTTTTCACATTTGAGTTAATGAAACAATGAATGTCAGTGTTTTCCTTTACTTTATTTTTAATAAAAAAGAAGTAATTTAAAACAACATTTTGTTGGAAACAATCTCAATAAGATAAAAAATATACCATTAAACAATTTTCCCTTATAGAGCCCCCTTTTAAACATATCTCTCAGAGAGTCTCTGCTCATAATCACCTCATAATCACTTAGATAAGATCCGTCTTTGATGTGCACTATGGCCCAAAGGACTTGTTTATTGCAGACGATTAGACAGGCCACCCCTTTTATATAGAGAAAAAAATGTGTCTTTAAGTAACGTTGGCAAACTACAAGAAAGAATAGCTTTTAAACACATGTATAACTTTTTTACATGAAAATAATTTACTTTATAAATACCAATCTGGTTTTATACCCTATCATTCAACAACTTTTCAACTTATAGACATCTATCATCACATCTGCCAGACTTTTGATAATAACCAATTTTCATGTATGGTTTTCTTAGACGTTTCTAAAGCTTTCGACAGAGCGTGGCATAAGGGACTAGTTTTTAAATTAAAACAAAATGGCATAGACGGTGAATTATTGGATTGGATTACTGACTACCTCAATGATAGGAAGCAAAAAGTCGTAATAAGAAAAAGTTCTTCAACCTTAAGGAGAGTAAATGCCGGCGTTCCTCAAGGGTCTGTTCTAGGCCCCCTTTTATTTTTAGTTTACATCAATGATATATCTGATTCTCTTCTTAGCCTTAATAGATTATTTGCCGACGATAGCTCCCTATTCAGCGATGCAGCTACTCTAAATGACATTGAGGGTATCATTAATCATGATTTGCGAATGTTAGTAAAATGGGCATCTCAGTGGTTGATAAAATTTAACCTATTTAAAATAGAAGCAATGATTTTCACTTTAAAACATATTGAATCACTTCCTAATATAATAATTGATGGAACTCCCGTAAAATTTGTTACAGACCATAAACATTTAGGTCTAACCTTCAGTAGTAACGGTAAATGGCATTCCCATATTGAGAATATTAAAAAACAGTGCATCAAAAGTTATTGGCATAATGAGGAAACTGAAATATACATTTAGTCGTGTTGCATTAAATCACATTTATTTATCGTACTTGTTGCCTATTATCGAATATTCATGTGTTGTGTGGGATGGCTGTACTGTAGAGGAAATTAACTCGCTTCAAAAACTTCAGAATGAAGCTGCCCGCATAGTTACAGGCTTAACCAGATCAGTTTCTCTAGACAACCTGTACAGAGAATGTGGCTGGGTGTCACTTTTGGAACGTCGCAGACAGCAAAAACTTGTATTTATGTATAAATCAATAAACGGGTTCGTTCCTACATATATATCCGATCTAATTCCCCCTTTAGTGGGAGAAGCAAATGCTTACAATCTCCGAAACCAAGCAGATGTTACCGCTCCTTTCTGCAGGACTGAAATCTCTCGCAAATCTTGTATTCCATCCTCAATTTTAGCATGGAATTATCTTGACGTCGAATAACGTAATTCACCGTCTCTGGCAAGTTTTAAGTATCATTTGAAAAAGGCATCAAAACAACTCGAAAGTCCCATTGCACTATAGAACTGGTAACAGATATGTGTCTGCTTTACACGCAAGAATTAGAAATAATTGTAGTAATTTACGTCTTGACTTATATATTAATCACTTATCACCTAATTTCACTTGTAGTTGCTCTGACGAAGCCGAAGATGCGGCTCATTATTTTTTTCACTGTTCACATTACACTAACGAAAGGGTAATTCTTTTCCAATCAACCAGAGCTTTTCATCCACTCAATATTAATATTCTTTTATTTGGAGATGTTAGTCTGTCGATAGAAGATAACACTCTCATCTTTACAGCCGTACAAACATTTATTAAGGATACTAGAAGGTTCGCCAACTAGGCTGCTGCTCACTTAGGCCAGCATGACATCTCATTCCATTTTCACATTATTATCTTTTATCACACTGTTTTTCTTTATCTAATTATTCATTATACATCTTATACATTTTTTTCTCACCATTTTTTTCTTTTTCTTATCATCTTTGGAAAATGTGATGTATGTTTATTTGTTATATCACTCCATATGAAGTATTCAAAATGTCTCTGTATTTGTCACTATCATGTGCATGTATATATTACTGTAATACTGTTTTGTAGGGGAGGGCCGTAACTAATGTTGGCAGAACTTGTGGCCCGACCCTGTTGCTTGATTTATGATGCAATAAAATATGTTTATACTATACAAAGATCAGGAATCGATACAATTAACTTACTCCACCCATCAAAGACACCACTGGGAAAGAAACACAGACATGAAGCGACCAGACCATAATGGAAACCTAAACAAAGGAAGGCCATAAGGACAGTTACTTTTCCACAAAATGGCTAAATGGCCATCCAAAATAAAAAGACACAAGTGATACACACAGTAAGTAACAAATAACATAAATAAATAAACCGCCACAGAAGAACCGCCTTGGAACGGTCAGTGGAAAGAATTCCACTGGGGGCTTAAATCGATTTTACATGACCATAATCCTCGCCCTTACCTCTGTACACTAATTTTGTTCAGTCCGCGTGAAGGCTTCCTTACTCATTAGTGTAACATCTCCGAGAACATACAAATCAAATTACTACAGAGATGAAACAAGGTTGAGGACTCGATAGCATACAACAACAGAATTGCTGGAGCAAAAGAAAACCAACAGTTAGCCTGTCAACACTAATAAATTATTACAGCTGTCAAATTGGAGAGATTCCCATCTTGTCACGCCAAAACCGTATACATACGCCTTGGAACTAATTTCGCAAAATTACAATAGTACACCATTGTTTGTAATTTAAAACATAATATTCGTATTTGAAACTGTCTTGCAACTAATTTCACGTACTTTCTAACATAATTTGCTTGTTAATTTATGAACAATATGCATTCATTTCCGAACTGGTTTTTACGTGTAACATTGCCCGTTTTGTGTTGGTTGGCCCAGTAAAAAAGTTAAATAGAAAGTAGGTTTTTGAAGCTTTTTTCATCAAAACATAAAGGCATTGAGCTTGTATAAGTTTTGACCAGCCTACACATTGGTAAATAGGTGACACAACAGATCATTGATTGGATTGGATAAATATAAACATTGAGTTGTGGTCCAAAATCAATTGTTTGTGAACCAATGTAACAAATCATTTCTATACCATTGCAGTTATTGAACGAGATCAGAAGCCTTTTGGACAAAGTTTATGGTGCCGAACTGGCAACTTTCAGTCCTTCAGTGCAAATCTTGGGATAAACTGTTTTTATCTTAATTTCAATTTTTTGTTTTTGGTTAATACCAGTATCAAAGCACCCATCCTGTAAGCACAATATTACAGTGAAACTTTGGTGCAGTGATTGCATAAATTGTTATAAATTGCATGAATGAAATTAAATGAAGTACTGAAAGCACCTAAGGAGGGCAATTATTTTACAAGCTAAATGCAAGAGATATCAACACCTCACCCAATCAACTGTTTATTTAGTTTATTTAGTTCATGGTTAACATGTACGTATATACATTAAAACAGTAAATATTAAAATATACCACGCCATTCTAAACAGAATTATAAGAGACTATCACTTAGAACTACATTACCAAATACACAGAAATAAATACAAGAAATGTACAACCACTGTACAGTCAATCCACAGCCACACGATATACGCATCAATAATACAAAAAAGAAAAAGAAAAAAGAAAAAGCGACACCACTGAGGGCGGAGGACATGTGGCAGACCAATGTCTAAACAGCACGCCCCCGCCTCCCCAATGGTCAGTAACACACCCACCATGTGGACGCATGGAAACCTAAAAACTCGTAATAAAATTACGTTGACCGCCAATACTGTCATCCGGAGTCGAGCTACCATGTGATTGGACTGGGTCCCACCAACAAGTCAATCCGGCCCAAGGTAACAGTATTACCCTTACTGCATTTTAAAAGTAGACAAATATGCGATTAACCGGCAATTACATATAAGCACAGTTAAGTGACATATTGCCCTAATATCTTTTCAAGTCCCACCGAGATTACCGCATTGATAAAAATACCAAGCGGGAACATTCGCAAACACTTAATAACGTATAAACAAAGTTATTATAAGAACCCTAAGATCAATGAGCTTGTTCGCATATTGGTAAAACTTGACATTTTTGGCTACCATACACTGAATTTAAAAATAGTACCAGGTGAGATAATTACATCTTTTGATAATCGTGAATCATTAATTTTCAGTACTATTTAGGTATTTTGCTTGCAACTTCTCTGTTGTAGTGCCTAAAGGCAACCTTGAGCCACATTTCTATGATACTATTTTGCACATAGTGGTTCTATGGATTAAGGTATCATTTTTTTTCTTTGCAAAACCAAGGAAATATGCAATAATTTACTAAAATGGTGACTTTCGAATTAAAAATCTTTTGCTTACATATGGACTACCAGAAGAAGGAATAAGATTCATGCAAAGGCAAAAAGGACAGGAAGTGGTAAACTCAGGACAAAATTTGAAAACTTGAGACGTGAAATAAAGACTGATATAAAAAAATCAGCATGATTTGTATGTGAATAACTTGGTTGGTGATGTTAAGGCGAATCCCAGAGACTTCTAAAGATATATTAATAGCCAGAAAAAAGATAGGCAAGGTATCCCGCCCCTTATTAAAAGAGGAGGAAACGGGGTTGCTGAATCAGACTTTGAAAGCGCCGAGGAACTTGTTGGTCAATTCAATGATGCGTTTAATAAAACTGAGTACACGGATGTTCCATTGACTGGAAGATCGGTCCCATTCATGGATAATATTGTTGTGTCAGCTGCAGGAGTAATCAAGTTACGTCAAGGCTTAAACCCCAGTAAAGCCTTAAGCCCTGATGAACTTCATCCTAGAGTCCTGAAGGAACTAGCAAATGAGTTAGGTCCAGTTTTTGCACACCTGTTTCAACAGTCTCTTGATACGGGTGAAATCCCCAAAGAATGGCTCTTAGCGAACATTTGTCCACTCTTCAAAAAAGGAGATAGGGCTCTTGCCCGTAATTATCGCCCTGTGTATCTGACTTGTGTTCTGTGTAAATTGCTTGACTATATAGTCTGTTCGAACATCATGGCCCACTTGGATGAACATAAACTTTTGTCAGACAGACAACATGCATTCAGGAAAAGGCATAGCTGTGAAACTCAGCTGAGCACAGTTATTAGTGACTGGGCAAAAATCTTGGACAAAGGGGGACGGGTGGACACATTTATTCTGGACTTTGAGAAGGCTTTTGACACCCCACCACATGAACTTCTTAAATCTAAGTTATTTGGTTACGGAATTGGGGAGAAGACTCTCAAATGGATAGATTCCTTTCTTTGCTACAGAAAACAGCGTGTTTTTGTTAATTGTGAATCTTCAGAGTGGGCTCCAGTTCTGTCTGGAGTCCCACACGGGACTGTTCTTGGTCCGCTGTTGTTCTCCCTGTACATCAATGATATTTCCACTGACATTGACTCAGAAATAAGACTGTTCGCAGACGACTGTGTTTGCTACTGGGAAATTAGAGATACAGATGACTCACTGAAACTTCGGAATGACATAGATAGATTAGGATATTGGGCCCGAAAATGGGGCATGAGATTTCAGCCAGTTAAATGCAACATTATGCAGATAACTAGGAAGAGTTCTAATAAAGTTGAGGCTTCTTACACCTGAGAGGGAACGGTCCTCGAGAATGTGGACTCCATTAAATACCTTGGAGTGACAATCGCACATAACTTGAGATGGAATACTCATATTAGCAACATGTGTACTAAGGCAAATAGAACACTTGGTTTCCTGAGGCGTAATCTTCATCAGTGCCCTCAAGATGTAAAAGAGGCAGCATATAAAGGTCTTGTTCGCCCAATCTTGGAATATGGCAGTTGTATCTGGCACCCCAGTGGAGTGGTCCTTAACGAAGTAATTGAAAAAGTTCAGAATAGAGCTGCTAGATTTGTAACAGGCAATTACTGCTTTGAAACTGGGAGCATGACTGGAATACTTGGAAAACTAAAATGGGAGTCTCTCAAGAAAAGGAGGAAAGACAGTAGGCTCATCCTTTTATACAAAGGTCTAAAGGGTGCTGCTAGCATTCCAACAGATGACCTTGCCCCCCCCCCCCCCCCCCCCAGCTAGGCACTGTAGAAATCACCATTCATTGGCGTTTCAGACCCTTACGGCAAGAACTGACATTTATAAAGAATCATTCTTCCCCCGAACCATAAGAGATTGGAATGCCCTTCCCGATTCGATTATTTCGACAGCTGAAGGTGCTGATGACTGTGTAACTAAGTTTACCTAGAGCTAGGGACTAACTTCCCATATCACAGGTCCTGGTGTATGAACGTCATTTGACGTGTCACCAGTAACAATTCTGATTCTGATTCTGATCTGATGAGAAATCTGTTAGAGTAATTTTTTGCAAATATGATTTTTCCAGTACCTAAAATGTAGTTAAACAATTATTAGCTTTTACAAAAAGCTTGAGTCTACGCTTAGCACACATTAATTTGTGTAGTAATAGGATTGGACTGTCAAATGACAGAGCTGCTCATGTGTATTCTGTATAAGTGTGCCAGTAAATACTGAAACTTGTACAAGAGCCAAAGATTCCAAAAGTTGACTCCAGTTTCATATATAAACAAAACTACCAATCTCTTACTATGACAACCACTCGTACTAAGGAAACGAAAATCAGTAGAACAGATGCATCTGCCTTCTTTAAGTAAAAAAACAACAACAAAAAAACGTACTGTAAATTCGGAGGGAAGTCATGTGAACCTAGAAAACAGAGGGTGTGATAAACTTACGGAAGTGTTCCGGTCAATCCCGGTTTTTAGTCATTATAACAAATAACACTGCTGACCAGTCAATAGAATATAGCATTCAATCAGTAATGGCCTTTACTTTAATGTTTCTGGAGCAAAAGTAAACCACCCACAGGCGTAGACAATAACACGGATGACATGCTAATGGACATTCAACTAGTCATGACATTTTCTTAAATGCTTCCGGAGCAAAAGTCATCCTTAAGATTGTCTTCGCCCACTTGTCTACGCCCGCGTAGGAACCGTAATTCGTTAAGACTGGTTTGGTAAACAAACATGTTCGACATGATCGACATGATCGTAATATTGTTTAATTGGTCGCTCGCTACCTCAAAGCCGTCACTGCCATCTATTTGTCGACGAACTGTCACGTGATTTAACCTCTTTCGATGTGAACATGGTCAACACTCTTTAGGTCATTTTGGAGACGTGCCTGCGTGGGTTTTACCCGATATTGTGATGAAATGATATCTTAAGCCCTACCGCCAAAACACTATGAATGGACAGTGCGTCTAGCATCACTTTGCCTGGACACACCTAAGCCTTCTTAGCGATTTACCAGAACTCAAATGTTTGGTCGGTTTCAGCTCTACGCGGACACATCATGCAACCAAACTATATTGAACTTCTTTTATGAGTAAATATTGTTCAAAACAAGTTCCGGCAGTTCCGCTAGGGAGAAAACTTTCAAGGCTTCTATTCGACACTGATAGTACGGCAGGGTCGATGGCTCTGAGTGTAGGCTATGTTGAGTGTTGGCTGTGCTGAGTGTAGGCTGTGCTGAGTGTAGGCTGGGTTGAGTGTAGGCTGTGCTGAATGTAGGCTGTGCTGAGTGTAGGCTGTGCTGGGTGTAGGCTGTGCTGAGTGTAGGCTGTGCTGAGTGTTGGCTGTGCTGAGTGTAGGCTGTGTTGAGTGTAGGCTGTGCTGAGTGTAGGCTGTGCTGAGTGTAGGCTGTGCTGAGTGTAGGCTGTGCTGAGTGTAGGCTGTGCTGAGTGTTGGCTGTGTTGAGTGTAGGCTGTGCTGAGTGTAGGCTGTGCTGAGTGCAGACTGTGCTGAGTGCAGGCTGTGTTGAGTGTAGGCTGTGCTGAGTGTAGGCTGTGCTGAGTGCAGGCTGTGCTGAGTGTAGGCTGTGCTGGGTGTAGGCTGTGCTGAGTGCAGGCTGTGCTGAGTGTAGGCTGTGCTGGGTGTAGGCTGTGCTGAGTGCAGGCTGCGCTGGGTGTAGGCTGTGCTGAGTGCAGGCTGTGCTGAGTGTTGGCTGTGCTGAGTGTAGGCTGTGCTGAGTGCAGGCTGTGCTGAGTGTTGGCTGTGCTGAGTGTAGGCTGTGCTGAGTGCAGGCTATGCTGAGTGTAGGCTGTGCTGAGTGTTGGCTGTGCTGAGTGTAGGCTGTGCTGAGTGCAGGCTGTGCTGAGTGCAGGCTGTGTTGAGTGTAGGCTGTGCTGAGTGTAGGCTGTGCTGAGTGCAGGCTATGCTGGGTGTAGGCTGTGCTGAGTGTAGGCTGTGCTGAGTGCAGGCTGTGCTGAGTGTTGGCTGTGCTGAGTGTAGGCTGTGCTGAGTGCAGGCTTTGCTGAGTGTTGGCTGTGCTGAGTGTAGGCTGTGCTGTGTGCAGGCTATGCTGAGTGTAGGCTGTGCTGAGTGCAGGCTGTGCTGAGTGTTGGCTGTGCTGAGTGTAGGCTGTGCTGAGTGCAGGCTTTGCTGAGTGTTGGCTGTGCTGAGTGTAGGCTGTGCTGAGTGCAGGCTATGCTGAGTGTAGGCTGTGCTGAGTGCAGGCTGTGCTGAGTGTTGGCTGTGCTGAGTGTAGGCTGTGCTGAGTGTAGCCTGTGAAAACCGTCCTGATCTGGGACTTAGACTTTCGTTTAACCCTGAAATTCCTGTACTTTAAGCAAACAATGTAGACCCTGATCAGACGCCGCTCTCTTCGGCTACACTCTGTCAAACCCACGTTATGAATACATGAATGATGTTTCACGCTAACAAAGTTCTTTATTGCACTTTTATGCAATAAAATGTAAATATTTTGTCAGCCATTTAAATACAATGAAGTCGAACCTTGGAAAAAGATGCTTGTCACATTGATAATATTTGAATGTTTTGGTGAGCCTGCACAAAGTACACGTCAAAGCGCATAGTGAAATGGACGTTTATCATTCGTGCACAACGCAAAGCTTCATGTGAGACTTGCGCATGCGCCAACTTTCACAAAGAACCTACACTGCTCGTCCCTCCACAGAACCGGATATCCGCAACTATTAAGGACAAAAGATACTCATCACGGGGAAACAGAGCCCTTTTTAAATTAATTTTAATTAAAGTATATTTCCCCCTTCTTGTAGTGTAACTAACAGGAAACAACAAAGCTCCCTTCCGACAAAAAAATATGAACTTATGTCGTTGCCTATGTGGGTTTGCTGACACATTATCACAGAAGGCTAAGTACGTTTTCTCTTGACTTCTCTCAATTAATCTCTGCCAGCTCTTATCCTGGATGAACCGTGTTAATTGCCGATCATTGTCAGTAGATTGTCTTCTGTGCACGCTGATAACAGAGGACGGGGCATGTCAAACTTTGGGAGGCGCATAGTTCGCGTAGCCTCGTCTGGGCCTCGGTGCCGGAGCCGCGAGTAAAACTATTTCTAACCTTGGCGATATTGCGCAAAACTTTAACTAGATCAGGATAAATATATTTACGTCTGCATTTTCAACCTTTTTTTCTTTTATAACTGACAAAGTTTCAGGAATTCACTGGTGCTAGCATGTATCATATGAATAACATTGAAATGACTGGAGTGGGTGTAAATCGGCCAACATGAAATTTTGTTTGTTTGAGTTGAGGTTATACGTCGCCGTCAACACTATTTAGGTCATTTTGGAGAAGTTGCTTCCGATTTTGTGGGATTTTACCCAACATTGAGACGAAATTCCATCTCAAGTCCTCACCACCCACCCCCCAAAAAAAAAAAAAAAAAACGCTAGGTTTTAAGGAACGATCCGACTCGCACCACTATTCCTGAGTTCTAAGTGGTTTACCAGTACTCAAGATATATAGAAGTGACGGCAATGATAGTTCGGTCGGCTTCAGCTCTGCACACAAGCATCATGCAGCCAAATCTATTTTCCCAAGCCCCGATGGGCGGGTATGCATCCCTACATGCACTGAGCAATGAACCGTCAGCATTGGTAAGCAATGGGGTATGTACGGAACCCGGGAAGGGACATGATTTTTTTTTTATTTTATAAGTTGTGCGCACAAGATAATAATTTAATTTTCACTTTCTTTCATAGATTTTTGTTGCCTTCAACATGACGGTAAATGTTTTGTGATTTGAAACAATTTTTCATCTGGGTGTATTTGTGGCAGGACGAAAAATGGGTTTTCACGGCCGTACGCTTTAAAGACGGGAAAGGGCTAAATTTGATTTCTAGTTTCTTACAGAGTTTTTAGATGCCTACAACATGGTGGTAAATATTTTGAAATTCAGAAGAATTTCTCATCCTGCTGTGCTGCCACCCTGCTAACTTGACAGGTTCAGCAGGATGAAAATTGATGTTGCATTTCCAGCAGGATGAAAATTGAGTTTTCTCTGCTGTACGCTTTAAACGCTGATAGGAGCCAAATTTAATTTTCACTTTCTTTCAAAGATTTTTGTTGCCTACAACATGATGGTAAATGTTTTGTGATTTGAAACAATTTTTCATCTGGGTGAATTTGTGGCAGGACGAAAAATAGGTTTTCGCGGCCGTACGCTTTGAAGACGGGTAAGGGCTAAATTTGATTTCTAGTTTCTTACATAGTTTTTAGATGCCTACAACATGGTGGTAAATATTTTGAAATTCAGAAGAATTTCTCATCCTGCTGTGCTGCCATCCTGCTAACTTGACAGGTTCAGCAGGATGAAAATTGATGTTGCATTTCCAGCAGGATGAAAATTGAGTTTTCACGGCCGTACGCTTTAAACGCTAATAGGAGCCAAATTTAATTTTCACTTTCTTACATAGAGTTTTGTTGCCTTCAACATGATGGTAAATGTTTTGTGATTTGAAACAATTTTTCATCTGGGTGAATTTGTGGCAGGACGAAAAATGGGTTTTTCGCGGCCGTACGCTTTAAAGACGGGAAAGGGCTTAATTTGATTTCTAGTTTCTTACATAGTTTTTAGATGCCTACAACATGGTGGTAAATATTTTGAAATTCAGAAGAATTTCTCATCCTGCTGTGCTGCCATCCTGCTAACTTGACAGGTTCAGCAGGATGAAAATTGATGTTGCATTTCCAGCAAGATGAAAATTGAGTTTTCACGGCTGTACGCTTTAAACGCTGATAGGAGCCAAATTTAATTTTCACTTTCTTTCATAGATTTTTGTTGCCTACAACATGACGGTAAATGTTTTGTGATTTGAAACAATTTTTCATCTGTGTGTATTTGTGGCAGGACGTTCTTACATAGTTTTAGATGCCTACAACATGGTGGTAAATATTTTGACAAAAAATCAATGTAAGAAAGTGAAAATTATATTTGGCTCCTATCAACGTTTAAAGCGTACAGCAGAGAAAAACTCAATTTTCATCCTGCTGGAAATGCAACATCAATTTTCATCCTGCTGAACCTGTCAAGTTAGCAGGATGGCAGCACAGCAGGTTGAGAAATTCTTCTGAATTTCAAAATATTTACCACCATGTTGTAGGCATCTAAAAACTATGTAAGAAACTAGAAATCAAATTTAGCCCTTTCCCATCTTTAAAGCGTACGGCCGCGAAAACCCATTTTTCGTCCTGCCACAAATACACCCAGATGAAAAAATGTTTCAAATCACAAAACATTTACCATCATGTTGTAGGTAACAAAAATCAATGTAAGAAAGTGAAAATTAAACTTGGCTCCTATCAGCGTTTAAAGCGTACAGCCGTGAAAACTCAATTTTCATCCTGCTGGAAATGCAACATCAATTTTCATCCTGCTGAACCTGTCAAGTTAGCAGGATGGCAGCACAGCAGGATGAGTAATTCTTCTGAATTTCAAAATATTTACCACCATGTTGTAGGCATCTAAAAACTATGTAAGAAACTAGAAATCAAATTTAGCCCTTTCCCGTCTTTAAAGCGTACGGCCGCGAAAACCTATTTTTCGTCCTGCCACAAATTCACCCAGATGAAAAATTGTTTCAAATCACAAAACATTTACCATCATGTTGTAGGCAACAAAAATCTATGCAAAAAAATTGAAAATTAAATTTGGCTCCTATCAGCGTTTAAAGCGTACAGCCGTGAAAACTCAATTTTCATCCTGCTGGAAATGCAACATCAATTTTCATCCTGCTGAACCTGTCAAGTTAGCAGGATGGCAGCACAGCAGGATGAGAAATTCTTCTGAATTTCAAAATATTTACCACCATGTTGTAGGCATCTAAAAACTATGTAAGAAAATAGAAATCAAATTTAGCCCTTTCCCGTCTTTAAAGCGTACGGCCGCGAAAACCCATTTTTCGTCCTGCCACAAATAAACCCAGATGAAAAATTGTTTCAAATCACAAAACATTTACCGTCATGTTGAAGGCAACAAAAATCTATGTAAGAAAGTGAAAATTAAATTTGGCTCCTATCAGCGTTTAAAGCGTACAGCCGTGAAAACTCAATTTTCATCCTGCTGGAAATGCAACATCAATTTTCATCCTGCTGAACCTGTCAAGTTAGCAGGATGGCAGCACAGCAGGATGAGAAATTCCTCTGAATTTCAAAATATTTACCACCATGTTGTTGTAGGCATCTAAAAACTATGTAAGGAACTAGAAATCAAATTTAGCCCTTTCCCGTCTTTAAAACGTACGGCCGCGAAAACCTATTTTTTCGTCCTGCCACAAATTCACCCAGATGAAAAATTGTTTCAAATCACAAAACATTTACCATCATGTTGTAGGCAACAAAAATCTATGTAAAAAATTGAAAATTAAATTTGGCTCCTATCAGCGTTTAAAGCGTACAGCCGTGAAAACTCAATTTTCATCCTGCTGGAAATGCAACATCAATTTTCATCCTGCTGAACCTGTCAAGTTAGCAGGATGGCAGCACAGCAGGATGAGTAATTCTTCTGAATTTCAAAATATTTACCACCATGTTGTAGGCATCTAAAAACTATGTAAGAAACTAGAAATCAAATTTAGCCCTTTCCCGTCTTTAAAGCGTACGGCCTCGAAAACCTATTTTTTGTCCTGCCACAAATTCACCCAGATGAAAAATTGTTTCAAATCACAAAACATTTACCATCATGTTGTAGGCAACAAAAATCTATGTAAAAAATTGAAAATTAAATTTGGCTCCTATCAGCGTTTAAAGCGTACAGCCGTGAAAACTCAATTTTCATCCTGCTGGAAATGCAACATCAATTTTCATCCTGCTGAACCTGTCAAGTTAGCAGGATGGCAGCACAGCAGGATGAGAAATTCTTCTGAATTTCAAAATATTTACCACCATGCTGTAGGCATCTAAAAACTATGTAAGAAACTAGAAATCAAATTTAGCCCTTTCCCGTCTTTAAAGCGTACGGCCGTGAAAACCCATTTTTCGTCCTGCCACAAATACACCCAGATGAAAAATTGTTTCAAATCACAAAACATTTACCATCATGTTGTAGGCAACAAAAATCTATGTAAGAAAGTGAAAATTAAATTTGGCTCCTGTTAGCGTTTAAAGCGTACGGCCGTGAAAACTCAATTTTCATCCTGCTGGAAATGCAACGTCAATTTTCATCCTGCTGAACCTGTCAAGTTAGCAGGATGGCAGCACAGCAGGATGAGAAATTCTTCTGAATTTCAAAATATTTACCACCATGCTGTAGGCATCTAAAAACTATGTAAGAAACTAGAAATCAAATTTAGCCCTTTCCCGTCTTTAAAGCGTACGGCCGTGAAAACCCATTTTTCGTCCTGCCACAAATACACCCAGATGAAAAATTGTTTCAAATCACAAAACATTTACCATCATGTTGTAGGCAACAAAAATCTATGTAAGAAAGTGAAAATTAAATTTGGCTCCTGTTAGCGTTTAAAGCGTACGGCCGTGAAAACTCAATTTTCATCCTGCTGGAAATGCAACATCAATTTTCATCCTGCTGAACCTGTCAAGTTAGCAGGATGGCAGCACAGCAGGATGAGAAATTCTTCTGAATTTCAAAATATTTACCACCATGTTGTAGGCATCTAAAAACTATGTAAGAAACAAGAAATCAAATTTAGCCTTTTCCCGTCTTTAAAGCGTACGGCCGCGAAAACCTATTTTTCGTCCTGCCACAAATACACCCAGATGAAAAATTGTTTCAAATCACAAAACATTTACCATCATGTTGTAGGCAACAAAAATCTATGTAAAAAAGTGAAAATTAAATTTGGCTCCTATCAGCGTTTAAAGCGTACAGCCGTGAAAACTCAATTTTTATCCTGCTGGAAATGCAACATCAATTTTCATCCTACTGAACCTGTCAGCAGGATGGCAGCACAGCAGGATGAGAAATTCTTCTGAATTTCAAAATATTTACCACCATGTTGTAGGCATCTAAAATCTATGTAAGAAACTAGAAATCAAATTTAGCCCTTTCCCGTCTTTAAAGCGTACGGCCGCGAAAACCCATTTTTCGTCCTGCCACAAATACAACCAGATGAAAAATTGTTTCAATCACAAAACATTTACCGTCATGTTGTAGGCAACAAAAATCTATGTAAGAAAGTGAAAATTAAATTTGGCTCCTATCAGCGTTTAAAGCGTACAGCCGTGAAAACTCAGTTTTCATCCTGCTGGAAATGCAACATCAATTTTCATCCTGCTGAACCTGTCAAGTTAGCAGGATGGCAGCACAGCAGGATGAGAAATTCTTCTGAATTTCAAAATATTTACCACCATGTTGTAGGCATCTAAAAACTATGTAAGAAACTAGAAATCAAATTTAGCCTTTTCCCGTCTTTAAAGCGTACGGCCGCGAAAACCTATTTTTCGTCCTGCCACAAATTCACCCAGATGAAAAATTGTTTCAAATCACAAAACATTTACCATCATGTTGTAGGCAACAAAAATCTATGTAAGAAAGTGAAAATTAAATTTGGCTCCTATTAGCGTTTAAAGCGTACGGCCGTGAAAACTCAATTTTCATCCTGCTGGAAAAGCAACATCAATTTTCATCCAGCTGAACCTGTCAAGTTAGCAGGATGGCAGCACAGCAGGATGAGAAATTCTTCTGAATTTCAAAATATTTACCACCATGTTGTAGGCAACAAAAATCTATGTAAGAAAATAGAAATTAAATTTGGCTCCTATCAGCGTTTAAAGCGTACGACTGTGAAAACACAATCTTCTTCCTGCTGTTATGCAACATTATTAAATGTTTTTTAATCATATGACGTTGTTGATAAGCAGTGGATAACGTCGTGTAATAAAAATCGTATGACCACACGTGTAATAACACTTTGGCGGGATTAAGTAACGTCATGTCGACGTCCATGTCAACCATGCATTTTTTTTTCAAATTGTCAGATAAAAAGGCGATAAAATCCACTTTAAAGTGGTCATATGATAAACAGAATCTTTCACTCGTGGTCATTTCATATGAAATTTATGAAACTCGCCAAAGGCTCGTTTCATGAATTTCGTATGAAATGACCACTCGTGAAAAATCGTCTATACCCGACATTGAGATGAAATGACATCTCAAGCCCTGTCGCCCAATGAAACCAATAGGGTTTATGAGCATGGACAGCCCGATTTGCACAGCTTTGCCTGGACAGGTTACTAGTACTCGTGCGTGGTAAGTTCCAGCTCTGCGTGGAAGCATCATGCAGTCCGACCCATCTTTTTCTTTAAGCCCCAATGGGGACGTAAAACTTTAAATAAAATCGCATTTGATGTAAAGCAAACTCAGTCACTAAATCCGTTTATTCTTGTGAAAAAGTTGGCAAAAAGAAAGAAAAATGATGTGTATCAGCGTATGTAAACATAATGATGCATAAGAAATAAAAAGTCGCCCCCGCCCATAGGGGCTTGAAGAAATATATGGGCTGCATGATGCTTCCACGCAGAGCTGAATCCGGCCCACACACTAGTACTGGTAAACCGCTTAGAGGATCTAAGCCTGTCCAGGAACCGCGGTGAGAGACGGACTGTCCATGCTAAAAAACCCTATTGGTTTCATTGGGCGACAGGGCTTGAGATGTCATTTCATCTCAATGTCGGGTAAAAGTCCCACAAAATTGAAAGCAACGTCTCCAAAATGACCTTTACAGTGTTGACGGGGACGTTAAACCTCAAATCAAACAAACAAAGAAATAAAAAGCAATAAGTAGAGGTAAAAAATAACAAGAAATATCTTTAAAAAAGATATGCGGCGTAGATTTAATTGGAAGGTTGTTTAGAAACCAGTGCTTCAGCTGAAGTGCACGACCCGCCGGATGCTTTAAGCTTGATGAGTGTTACCATATATGGGTATGGCGGCCATTTTGGTCATGTGACCTGGACCTAAAACGGTTCCCCCAATAAATGCGCCTTATCGTAAGGAGCAAAAATATATCTAATACTTAAGTACTGTATTCTGAATCGTTTGCAGGATAAAATGAATTCTCACTTTTCCAATACAAAAGCATGTATGTCAAAGTTTGACCTAGGCACAAAGAAGGTCAAGGTCAACCCAGGGTCACCATTTTAGCAATTTATGATGGGCCTACGTCCCAGATGTTATTTATCAAGTTTCGTGGAAATCTGCCAAGTGGTTCTGGAAAAGACTATTTTGAAGGGTTTTTATGGCTTGGCGGCCATTTTGGTCATGTGACCTGGACCCCATGAGCAAATTTTGGTTTCCTCCATCCCATAGAGGCTCCATATGAAATTTGACCTTAATCGGCCCAACGGTTTCCGAGGAGAAGCAGTTCGAAAATTTTCACATTTTTCGCCTCGGTGAGGCTATACTAAATGGAATGTAATATTTCGCAAGTTCATTGGTTAGACTTCATTGATACTAGCAATATGCCAAAAATTGTTTAAATATTCCAAGTGGTTAAGTCACTATCACCAATTTTCACAAACGGGTTACGGACGGACAGACAGACAGACCATATATGGCTTGGCGGCCATTTGGGTCATGTGACCTGGACCCCATGAGCAAATTTTGGTTTCCCCCATCCCATAGAGGCTCCATATGAAATTTGACTTCAATCGGCCCAACGGTTTCCGAGGAGAAGCAGTTCGAAAATTTTCACATTTTTTCGCCTCGGCGAGCCTATACTAAATGGAATATAATATTTCGTAAGTTCATTGGTTAGATCTCATTGATATCTATCAGTATGTCAAAAATTGTTTAAATATTCCAAGCGGTTAAGTCACTATCACCAATTTTCACAAACGGGTTACGGACGGACAGACAGACTGACAGAATGACACGGTGATTTTAAGGCACTCTTAGAAAATCAACCGACTTCAGTCGGTCGCTTTTTCTGCGGGTCGTGCAATATAAGCTACAATAGTGACAGCAACAATTGTCTAGCTATGAACTGGTTTACTGTATTCAAACAATTCAGATGTCACGCGAGGAAAAATAGCTTTGCAGAGGGCGGTGTCCCGCCTGTTTGAGCTAAGGTCAATGTAAAAGGGCATGGTTAAAAACATGACCTCATTTCAAGAGCATATGATCTCAAGTATATGCACAACAAATAAGAAAACGTTATCATTTACTGTTTTTGAACACAAATTCTAGGGTTAACATTTCGGGTTGTCGCTATGGTGAACGTAAACGCATAGGCGGACGAACAAACGGACGAGCAGACAAACGGACGGAAACTTGATCTTATGTGCACCTAATTAAAACTCAAATTACACTTATTCCTTTTCAGAATTTATATAACATTAATGATATTCGAAAATGTCCATTTTGTGTTAAAATGGAGGACATAAAGTATGCTGAAGACAAATGATACACTGCAACTTTTATTTAGCATATATTGTCAATTTAAACATCTGTCAATTTTATGCGATTATTACATGTTTTTGTCATGCTATATCTCTTTATTGGTTTCATTGGGCAACAGGGCTTGAGTGTCATTTCATCTCAATGTCGGGTAAAAGTCCCACAAACTTGGAAGCAACGTCTCCAAAATGACCTACACAGTGTTGATGGGGACGTTAAACCTCAAATCAAACAAACAATTCCTTTCGCAGAAAATTCTTCTTTTCGCGAAAGGAACCTTCCTTTCGCGAAATGGTTCCTTTCGCTATATAGACCAACCACGTGAAATTAGGTCAAAATAGCTATTCACCGCAGCAGTTACAGAATTCACTAGAAACACAATTATACATATGACGTATGGTCATCAAAGGACAAGACGGTGAGCAAGCCGAAACTGTATATATTTTTCATTCATGTCTCACATAAAAAACGAAACATTTCCTAGGTTAAAACTTCAGTAAACTGTCGTACTTTTAAGTAGATTTATTTATGCAAATCATTGGCCAATGAAATGGTCATCTCCTTGGACATGTGGTTTTATTGACCAATGGAATAACGAAAAATGTAGGACAAAAGCAAAACTATAACGGCTACGCGGTAAAAAAACAAAAAAAAAAAAAAAAAAAACCTTGGAAAATCCAGATTCGAACACGGGTCGCTACATATTAAATAAAAATGTCTGTGGTGATTATTTTATTTGAGGTTTAACTTTCAATTCGACACTGTAATGGTTATTTTGGAGACGTTGCTTCCCATTTTGATGGACTTTTACCCGGCATTGAGATGAAATGACATCTCAAGCCCTGCCGCCCAATGAAACCAATATGGATTTTAAACATGGACGGGCCGACACGCACAGATGACAGAATTTTTTTTTATTTTTATTATTTATTTATTTTATTATTGTCGGTTATTTTGGCTGTTATTTATTTATTTATTTTATTTTATTTATCTATTTTTTTTTTTTTGCGGGCTATCTCATTTGGAAAGTGTTGTCGCCCTTGCTTCGCCACTTAGATGCCCAATGACCGCATCAAAGAGTTTAAATCCCCTTAAACATGTAACACATATGAGGGGCCCCGTGGGGAAGTCTTAGAACCATCTCTTCGAGGATGTTATAAAGAGCATCAACAGTTTTATTTTTGAAAGCAAAAACAAATATTGGGGTGCTCCTTAGAACCGCCTCATTGGGGCAGTTCAAAAGAGCACCCGTAATATGTTTGCTTTAAAATATTGACTGGGGGTAATTATTAGAGCCATATTATCGAGGCATTTCTAACGAGATCCAACAGTCAATATTTGGAGCAGAAATAAGGAAAATTTCATTTTTTTTTTCTTAAATCTTTTTTTTTTTTTTTAGTGTTAAAGTTTTCAAATATATTTAAATAGACGTGTTTTGGTAATGTGCTCGACACTGAGATGACTTCTCACGCCCTGCCGCCAAATGAGACCAATATGGCTTTTATGCATGGATGGTCCGACTCGCACCACTTTCCTGGGCAGGTTTAGGACCTCATAGTAGTTTACCAGTAGTCTCAGCTCTGCGTGGAACTATCATGCAACCCAACCTATTTCATCAAGCCCCGAAGGGCGTGGGCCAACAGGCCTATGTAATAATTCAATGCGTACCCAAATGTATATCAAGAAATAAAATGGATATTTTTAAATTATAATATGAAACTACTACTCAAAAGGTCAAAACCAGCTTGTGTCCCTGTACCCTTTGAATGAATGATCCCACACTTTCGGTATTGGGATATATTGCAAATATATCTCTCCCAATGGAAGTGTCTTTGAGATAGTTTCGTTCAAATTTTTAAACCTGCATTTTTAGCTCACCTGGGCCGAAGGCCCCAAGGGAGCTTATAGAATAGTGGTTCGTCCGTCGTCCGTCGGTCCGTCGTCCATCCGTCCACACTTTTGAGCAGCTATATATCTGCAGCCTGCAGGCTAATCTCAATCAGTTCTCGTCTGTAGCATGCCTCTGGTGGGGCATTATGGCATAAGCTTTCTTTCAAAATCGCACGAAAACTTTAGTTGCTATGGCAACCACAAGGTCCGATAGACATACAATGGTAAAATGCTTGTCATCACCGTAGCGCCTTCAGTTTTGATCGGATCTTTCTGAAACTTATATGTAAGGTGGCTTGGGATAAAATCTCAGATGAGTTCGAAAACCCAGCCAAGTTGGCCCATTTATCATAGAGTTATGTCTCTTTGATTGCGGAAAATGCCGATTTTTGACCTTGTCATCATCGTAGCCCCTTCAGTTTTGATCGGATCTTTCTGCAACTTATGCGTATGGTGGCTTGGGATAAAATCTTGAAAGTATTCGAAACCAGCCAACTCGACCTATTTTTCATAGAGTAACGTCCCTTTGATTGCTGAAAATGCCGATTTTTGACCTTGTCATCACCGTAGCCCTTTCAGTTTTCATCGGACCTTTCTGAAACTTATATGTAAAGTGGCTGGGGATAAACCCTCGGATGAGTTCAAATATCGGCTAAGTTGGCCGATTTATCATAGAGTACGTCCCTTTGATTGCTGAAATGTCGATTTTTGACCTGTCTATCACCGTAGCCCCTTGAGTTTTGATCGGATCTTTTTGAAACTTATATGTAAGCTGGCTGGGGGATGAAACCTCGGATGAATTCGTAAACCGGCCAAGTTGGCCCATTTATTATAGGG